>JASDQU010010950.1:59478-69787 GCA_032191745.1 Picea mariana | reverse complement strand
ATAATATTTGTAAGCAAAACATTAGTTGTATCCCTGATTTGTTGTGAAATTGATATATTTATCTTTGCATTTGAAGGCCTTCTATAAAAGGCCTATGGAAGAGATTTGTTTGTGTTCCATCCTTAAATTCTAAAATTTTCCATTGCCAGCCCAAAGCCAAATGGATACCCTCTTTCGACCTCTTGTTTGCTTCCTCATTTCTTTCCTTGTAGATACGACAGCGAGTGAAATTGTCAAAGGTGCTCTGTAAATATTTTACTTCTTCAAGAACTGAAACTAATCCTGGATTGGGGCATCTCTGGGTTCCCCTAGACCAACTTATCACTGTCATGGAATCGCCAAACACATTGAGCTCCCTGCAACCTTTTTCAATGACAAAAATGATAAGTATTTTTAGGCTCATGAGTTCAACAAAATTGTTTGTTCCTTCACCTAGACCCATCGTCATCTTGAAGAAGTGTGAGTCACTGAGATAAAGGAGCACTCCTCCACCACATATTGTGTTTTGTGAAGCTCCGTCGAAATACCCCCAAGGCTTGGACTTGTCTATCTCTTCTTCTTATATCACCCGAATGTCTGCTAATCCTTTTTCCTACGAATAATAAGAAAGAGTTGCCAGGCTTTGGACTATTGCGATTTCAGGAACAATGGGATTTTCTTGAAAAATGATCTTATTTCAGGCCAACCAAACACCCCAAATGATTAATAGTGGGAGAGCTTTTACAGGTTTGAAATCTCTTCGATCTAGCCAAAAGTGCCATGCCCTCTCCAGGGATGGCTTGTTCCAAATACAATTAATTCCCAATAATCTAGTGCATTCTCTCCAAACTTCCCTTAAGTAGGGGCAACCCAAAAAAAAAGGTGCAGAGATGATTCTTCTTCATTTTTTCATAAATAGCACCAACCTGGCCCCTGTTTGTACCTTTTATGAATGTTATCCCATGTAGGAGCTTTGTTTTCCATAGCACACCACATAAAGAGCCTTGATTTAGTCGGACATTTCTGCTACCAAAGCTTTTCCACCACCAGAGCGGCTTTCGCTGATGAAGTTTAATGCTCAACTGGATATAACCAGCTTTTGGAGTGTAGATACCTAACAAGGTATGATCCTAGAACAGTGCATCCTCCCTATCTCTTAGTCTAACCTGGGAAGTCCTTAGAGTTGTTATATATCCTTCCATTAATCTAATATCTTCTCCTTCAAGAGCCATATCATTTGTCGCACCCAAAGGGTATTATGTAAGGGGTCAACAATTTGATTTAGAGTTGCATACCCAAGGGTCTGAAGATGTTCCACAGTGGGACCTGGGAGGATATGAAGTCTACTACATCTCGACCATGGATCAACCCCCAAATTGATTTTTTGTCCGTTCCCTATCTTCCAAGCTAACCCATCTATGATGATCCCAAAAAAGCTTATCACAACTTTCCAAATAATTGAAACAATACACGATTTTTATGTTGTTATTATATTATTTAATAAAATTATTGAGAAGGTAAATATAAAATTTATATTTATTCTTTAATATAAGATTTGAATATATAAAAAAAAAATTAATATTTTAAATATTCATTATTAAATTAATACGATCTTAATTATTATAATAATAATTTAAGTTAAAAAATATTTAAGAGAAACTCATTATTTGTTAATACATCCTAGTTTATTGAATTTTTCAAAATATTTAGAATTCCCATAATTCAATACCCTAAAATAATGACTAAATAATTTATATTCGTGATAAAAAAGTTAAAAACTTAATAATACACAATAATAAATAAACATAGACTATAACATATTTTTGAGAACTCGACAAACATAAATTGAGTGGAACTCGCAGCAAGACTATGGGGCAATCAGCATTCAAAATTGGAACTTGTAGGGCATCCCATCAATTCGAAGTTGGAGAGCCAAAAATCAAACCACACACCCTGTCTCCCAAGCAACCATAGATGCATGGGATGAGGGTAATTGCGCCAAGCTCATGGCCATGCGGGCCTATTATCAAGCAACCTGCCCTTCCGCACACCCAGGATCAACATTTTTAGTGGGGAATTCATTGCCAGAAATGACAATGGAGGGTTCCTCTGTACGTTCTTCATCATTCGAAACATTCAAAACCCAGGCCATTGCCAAACCCTCTGCAACTCACATGGGAAAGTCCTATTCATGATCACATTGTTGAAAATTAATAACAGAGAGGAGGTGCCTTGGGGAGTGCAGAACTGGACATGTAGTATGGAGAATCTGTAGGCATGTTAGCTCCCACGCAAAGACCAATATTCAGATTGTTACACAACATTGAATGTTGTAGCAGGTGACGTTGTTGAAAATTAATACCAGAGAGGAGGTGCCTTGGGGAGTGCACAACTGGATATGCAGTATGGAGAATTTGTAGGTATGCTAGCTCCCACGCGAAGACCAATATTCAGACTGCTACGCAACATTGAATGTTGTAGCAGGTGACGTCGTTGAAAATTAATACCAGAGAGGAGGTGCCTTGGGGAGTGCACAACTGGACATGTAGTATGGAGAATCTGTAGGTATGCTAGCTCCCACACAAAGACCAATATTCAGACTGCTACGTAGCATTGAATGTTGTAGTAGGTGACGTTGTTGAAAATTAATACCAGAGAGGAGGTGCCTTGAGGAGTGCACAATTGGACATGTAGTATGGAGAATCTGTAGGTATGCTAGCTCCCACGCGAAGACCAATATTCAGACTGCTTCGCATCATTGAATGTTGTAGCAGGTGACATTGTTGAAAATTAATACCAGAGAGGAGATGCCTTGGGGAGTGCACAACTAGATATGCAGTATGGAGAATCTGTAGGTATGCTAGCTCCCACACGAAGACCAATATTCAGATTGCTATGCAACATTGAATGTTGTAGCAGGTGACGTTGTTGAAAATTAATACCAGAGAGGAGGTGCCTTGGGGAGTGCACAACTGGACATGTAGTATGGAGAATCTGTAGGCATGCCAACTCCCACAAGAAGACCAATATCTAGCCTGCTACGTAGCATTGAATGCTACAGCAGGTGGATTATAGACCATCAAATCTGAATGCTTTTAGATTTGATGGTCTATAATCCACCTGCTGCAGCAATGCTGCGTAGCAGGTTGGATATTGCTTTTAGATCCACGACCTATAATCCACCTAATGCAACATTCAATGCTATTTAGTACGTTGGATATTGGTTTTTCCCGTGATTACTTTCAAATCTAATGACTTATAATCCATCTGCCCCAACATTCAATGGGAGCTGGATATTGCTCTTCCAGTGAGAACTGGATATTTCTCACCCTCTCACACTTTGTCAAACACCCCATCCTGTGAGTATGGAGATGCATTTGAGTAAAGAGAAGATGAAAAAATATTTTTTCCTTGTAACCAACATTTTGTACATTTTGTTTAGTTTAGATGCAATTTATATTCTAGGTGATACACATATTTAAACATTTATTTTGTTTAGCTTTCGATGCAATTTATATTCTAGGTAACACACATATTTAAACATTTTGGTTCATCTCAGTGGTGAAAATGCAAGGTATTTGATAGATTCTATAGTTACACTGTAGATTAACATTTTCGCTTCCATGGTCATAATTAGTAGCAATGGTCTTATGCATTCTCCCTTGCATTTACACTATTTCTAACGATTTTAGCAAGCCTTGGTTATGGTTATGGTTCCTTATTTAGAATCCCACAGTGTACCTTAATCTCGTGTGTTATTCATGGACTAAGAACTCCATGCAAGCCCAAGGAACATCTATGAATTGGGAACCTAATAAAACAAAGATTAGATGGATTTGTGGCAAGGTTGCATTTCCGTTCTTCTAAATGTTTTAGATTGATTGATGAAAATGGTTAGGACTAAGTTGAATTCCTTTAAGCTTTCTAGTGCTCTTCTTCTCAACACTTTCAATTACATAGGATATAAAATAAAAATGGTTAGGACTAAGTTGAATTCCTTTGAGCTTTCTAGTGCTCTTCTCAACACTTTCAATTACATAGGATATAAAATAAAACTTCAAGTACTCAACTAAAAGTAGTCACTTGTGAGTCCTTACATTGGTGGGGAAAATTATTGTGGAGCTCTCTAGTGCC
This sequence comes from Picea mariana, assembly GCA_032191745.1. Taxonomy (NCBI): domain Eukaryota; kingdom Viridiplantae; phylum Streptophyta; class Pinopsida; order Pinales; family Pinaceae; genus Picea; species Picea mariana. The sequence goes on along the minus strand of JASDQU010010950.1, from coordinate 65,674 downwards.
CTTCTCAACACTTTCAATTATGTAGGATTTAAAATAAAACTTCAAGTACTAGATTTTTAATAGTAGTCGTTTGTGAGTCCTTACATTAGTGGGGCAAATTGTTGTGTATGAATATAGAGTTTGCAATCAATGTAAAGTTAGTCTTGGATTGAAAATTAAATGTTGCACACTTTGTATGCAATCAATCTCCATAGCATTGAGAGTAGAGTGTGAATGATGCAAGTTTTCTAGTTCAATGTTTGATTCCTCCACCATTTTATGATCAACCAAATAGGTGTATTCTACATATAGTTATTATGTGTTTTATCATCTATTCTACTTCTTCTTTAACTTCTAGATATTCTCCAAATAAATTATTTCTATCGATAAGTTTTCAAGTGTTTTCACAATGGTGCTTCCATCATCAAATATAACATTGTGCTTTTTTACCAACTTTTAATCTTCAAGATCCTATAATCAATATGCATTTGATGTTAATTATATCCATGTAATATGAATATGCATTTGATGTTAATTATATCCATGTAATATGAATATGCATTTGATGTTAATTATATCCATGTAATATGAATTTACACTCTGTATCATCCAACTTTAAATTGTATTGCTCCTTCAAAACATGTATATACACATTACTTCCTTCCTAATACACAAAAATGGTTAATCATACACTTACACCCAATCCACACTTCTTCAAGTGTCATGTTTCACACAAAAAAAAATCAAGTGATTTATCAAGTACAACATGCAATTATTGTTGATGTTTGGACAACATCGGAAAGACATTTTCTTAGATTAATACTTAATAATATAATTATTGATTATTAAATACTATATATAATAATTAAATGATAATAATAAATAGTTATTGATTATCCAAGGGGTGCATCCTTTCATGGATGGTCACCATATGTTCCCTATATATGGAACACTCATCATTGTAATAATATATCAATCATATCTCATCTCATATGAAGAAAAACAACATGGTATCATAACAGGACTAGGTTTGACTCCCTCATAGGAGGACCCAGGAGTGTGTTTGTCCATCAATTATGTAGAGATTGGAATTATAATAGAATTCAACATAAAGAAGGATGATTTAAAAGATCGTGATGGTCGATTGGGGTTCCAAAGTTGTAGTTGTTGACCAAATTGGATCTTTGGGCATGTTGGGTACTATAACTTGGGAGATCTTCAACATGTTGTGTTGATAGAAATTGATTGGAACTAGATACACTGTCTAGATCGACAAACATGTTTATGTCATTGTTACAAGAGAGGAATATTGAGTGAAACCCAGAAGGAATACTCATATTTAAGGGTAAATAGCGGATGAATGTTGCAATTTACAAAGCATTGGAGAACTTTTACAGCTAGTAAATCTTTGCCAGCGATTTACAAAAAGAGTGGTTACGTGATATTTTGCAACGAGATTAGGGTTTGATCGCTTCAATCTTTTGAATTTAAAAACAAGATGTCGACTCCTGATAAACAATTTGAGGATCATAAAGAACAACCTGGGAACCTTTGTCAAACTGATCCTTTGTCGAAATACCGGTCGACTATCGAATAGGAAATGTGCCTACCATTTAAATGGTTGCGATGGCGGAATTGACATCCTTGGCCATGACATCTATGTGGTACATCAGACAACAGGCCATGTGTTTGTCATGTCAAGGATCGCACTTGGCCATCATGGAGGACGGCGTGAATGCGTTGTTTGTAATTTCTACCACAGAAAGTTGCCCATGGTAGGTATCTTTTTTTACGGGGGCATAAGTCGAAAGCATAAAGTGGATTCGGGGATATGGGACCAAGTTTGTTTGGAACTCTGTTACATCGACATTCAAGGAACCATCAAATCGGAGGGACACGATCAATGAAGAAATGACCTGCAAAACCACTTGAAATGAGCCTCATAATGGTCACTAAATTGAAGAAATGCTACCTCACTTTTAAAGAGAAAAAGAACATAAATAAAATAAGGTTAACATTGACCATTCAAGACACAAATAACTGAACAGAACTTTTAGGGTTTTTGAAGTACCTGTGAGACAAGTCGGTTCGTAAATCGCTTCATTATCGAGAAGAATAGCCACATCAATGTGTTCCAGGAGAGAGAGGAAGTGCCAGTGCCTCAGAGAGCAGTCCCAAAGGAGGGAAGTTGTTGTCAGAGTAGAGAAGCTACTCTCAGTCTCATTGTTTAGCAGTTACAGAGTCCCAAAGGGAGAAGTTGTAGAATCCCAGAGGGAGAAGTTGTAGAATCCCAGAGGGAGAAGTTGTAGAATTTCAGAGGGAGTAGTTGCAGAGAGAGTGGAGGACATACTCTCAAAGCAAGGAGCCAGATAGTGCTTTGCAGTAAGCACCTTGATCCAGCTTGTGATTTGAGTAGACTAAGTTGTAGCAGAGCAAGTGTACTAGTGTGGTACAGTTGGATATGTCTCAAGAGATGAAGAAACGTTGTAGAGATAGATAGTTCTGACCAAACAGAGAGTGCAGTTGATAGAAAGTGCACCAGAGGGTGTTTCCTCAGCTTGAGATCAGTCGAGATTCGTAGAAGAAGACTTCTATAGCACTCAGTACTACAGAGGTGGAATATATCACAACCAATTATGCAATTCATAGAAGCTGTGAGGCTTCAGAGGCTTCTCGCATGATTTCATCCGAGACATGGTGCAGATGAAGTAGTCAGGCTTCATCACACAGACGAGCAAGATGGTGTAGACTTCATCCTAACGTTCCTCAGATGGTCAGATGAATGAACCAAGACATTAGTTTTACTAGGAAACCTCGATATGTCTTGTGAAATATTGAGTCCATGAGGGAACTTCGATATGTATTAGACACTGGTTTCATGAGGAAACCGTTATATGTCAAATATGGTCCAATATGACATTCCCTTTCAAAGGGAGACAATTGAGCCAATTGGTCCCATTGATCTTGTACCTCAAGTTAATGTACCCAGAGATATTGCAGTAGGTCAGAAGAGACTTGCATGGGCTCGTCAGACTCTGCAAGAGGTAGAAGGACGTGTAGCTCCTTGTGGCACCTTTAGAGAGAGCAAGAGACCTCAGAGATATTCGTGTTATGCTACAACTATGAGCCACATCATTGATTCTAAGCCTTCATGTTATGAGGAGGCATCTAGTCAACCAGTATGGAGAGATGCCATGATGGAGGAGTATCAATCCATCATGAAGAATGATGTGTGGGATATTGTTCTGAGACCTGAGGGGAAGTCTGTAGTGACTTCCAAGTGGATATATAAGATAAAAAACATAGCTGATGGGAGCATCAAGAAACACACAATGAGATTTGTTGCTAGATGATTCTCTCAAGTGGAGGGAATAGATTATGAGAAGACATTTTCTCCTGTTGCTCGATACACTTCTATTCGGATGATTATTGCTCCTGCAACATCCATGGGTTGGAGAGTACATCAGATGGATGTAAAGACAACCTTTCTCAATGGAGATATTGAAGAAGAAATATACATCGAGTAGCCAGATGGGTTTGTGATACATGAGAAGGAGTCTCATATGTGTAGGTTGAAGAAGGCCATGTATGGACTCCAGAAGGCACCTCAAGCTTGGTAAGCGAGGATTGATGGACACTTGATGCTTTTTGGCTTTATAAAAAGTGTTGTCGATCCCAGCCTGTACTACAAGACTGTTAATGGTAAGTCCCTAATTTTGGTCCTCTATATTGATGATTTATTCCTCACTGGTACAGAGAGCCTTATTGTTGAATTCAAGTATGTGTTGGCCTCTGAGTTTGAAATGAAGGACCTTGGTATGATGCACTACTTCTTGGGACTAGAGGTGTGGAAGAGAACTGATGAGATCTTCTTGAGTCAAGCGAAGTACACAATTGAGATATTGAAGAAGTTTGGGATGTTGAACTTGAAGCCTGTGGCTACACCAATGGTGACGAATCTAAAGAAACTAAGTGTGTCTTCTTCTGATTCTAAAAAAATGATCCAACTCTGTACAGACAGTTGATTGGATCATTGATGTATTTGGTTAACACCATACCAAATATTTGTTATGTAGTGAAAACACTTAGCCAGTTTATGAGTCAGCGGAGACAACCACACTATATTTCTATGAAGCATGTGTTGAGATACTTGTGATGCACAGTTGGACATGGTATGAGATACACTTCCAGTATTAACATGAGATTGCAGGGATATACTGACTATGATTGGGCAGGGAGCGCAGTGGATAGGAAGAGCACCTTTGGATGTTGCTTCACTTTGGGATCTACCATGGTTTCCTGGTGTAGTAGGAAACATACTTATGTGGCCTTGAGCACCGCAGAAGCAGAGTACATTGCATTGACTGTGGCAGTCCATGAAGCAGTGTGGCTTCACAAAATCCTTGCAGATTTATTTGGACATGTGTTGGATTCCACTATTATTCCAAGACATGGTGCAAAGGAAGTATTGGTGCATTATCTTCCCACAGATGAGCAAGTTGTTGATGTTCTTACCAAATTAGGACGAAGTTTGAGTACTTCCATGACAAACTTGGTGTGGAAAAGAATGCCTCCCTTGTTGAGAGGGATTCTTGATGTTTGCAACTTCCTGAGACATTCTCCAGATCGTGCTCCTATGTGACTAAGTTGAGTTGATCCGTGACGACACTTATCCAAGAAGGGATAAGTGGGACACTTATCTGAGAAGGGATAAGTGGGTTTGGGCTTATCTGAGAAGGGATAAATGTGTCGATCTATTATGACACTTATCCAAGAAGGGATATCCCAACGTTCCTTTTGGAGAGCACATGAGGACATGTCCCATGTGAAGAGAACGTGAGGACATGTCAAGGGAGTTGACCTTGACTTCACACACTATGGGGAGTTGACCCTAGTGTTTCTAGAGGGAGTAGCCTCTATAAGTCCACATGGGAGTGCCATGTGTAACAAACATTCTCTAGATCATACTCCTTTGTGAACTAAGTTGAGTTGATCTGTGAGGATACTTATTCGAGAAGGGATAAGTGGGACACTTATCCGAGAAGGGATAACTGGGTTTGGGCTTATATCCCAACATCCCTTGTGGAGAGCACATGAGGACATGTCCCTTGTGGAGAGCACATGAGGACATGTCAAAGGAGTTTACCTTGACATCGCACACTATGGGGAGTTAACCCTAGTGTTTTTAGAGGAAGTAGCCTCTAGAATTCCACATGTGAGTACCATGCACGATAGACCTTTTGCTACTACAATGGTTGTGTACCACTGGCGGAGATTGTGTGTCTCTGGACAATAGTTTTGTACTACTACAGTGGTTGTGTACCACTAGCAGTGACTATGTGTCACTAGACAGTACTTGTGTGCTACTAGCAATGGTTGTGTACCACTGGATAGTAGTTGTGTAATATTGTAGAAAGATACCTTCCTAGCTAAGAGGGAGTGTTGATGTTTCAGCATCGGGCATACCTTCTCCTAGATTGGGTTGCAAACCAAGGGAGATAGGATACATTTATCATAAAGGTGCACTTGTGGTAAATGGGCCTAGGCATAGTCCTTCCTTGATCATGACAAGGAATAATATGGACTCGAGGTTCTTGAAGAGAATTCCACGTGTCAGTTAGCATCAGGATGGCATTCACTCACAGGTGTGTACCTATGGTGAAAGATCTTGGTGTGGTCTTTGTCCTAGTCATGGTGTTTTGACAAGCAATGATAAAGACTCAAGATACTATATGCCATTACATGCGGACCTAGAGTGGGCCTGATCTTAGAGAGAGTCAATTGGCTTAGAGGGAGAGCCACAGAGGAAGTTTCTCCTCGGTTCAGGTTGGAGAGAGATGTCTCCCAAGACCTATATAAAAGTGTCATGAGTCTAGGGTGAAGTTTGTATACTTCAGAGACAAGATTGACATGATGCAGAATGTCTCCGTCATTGAGAGGGAGTGTTGATGTTTGGACAACATCGGGAAGACATTATTTTAGATTAATAATTATTGACTATTAAATACTATATATAATAAGTAAATGATAATAATAAATAGTTATTGATTATACAAGGGACACATCCTTTCATGGATGGTCACCATATGTTCCCTATATATGGAACACGCATCATTGTAATAATATATCGATCATATCTCATCTCATATGAAGAAAAAAACAATTATATACTCCTAATTAATACTTATGCTCAACCACTTTATATTCAACATGTTGT
>JASDQU010010950.1:27705-59080 GCA_032191745.1 Picea mariana | reverse complement strand
CAACCACTTTATATTCAACATGTTGTGCACGCTCCTAATTAATACCTATGCTCAACCACTTTATATTCAACATGTTATGCATCATGTCTTGTATATACACAAATAGTATGTTTTGTTACTCCATTTTATTCAAATGGACTCTATATGAATATTATGTCTTTTACACCAATGTTAAAACTCTTAAGATTTATGTTGGCCTCTATATGAATATCATGTCTTTTACACCAACATTAAAACTCTTAAGATTTATACCCTACACCTATTTCTAGTATCCTTTTCTCCAATATTTTCACTCTTTTGGTCAACTAATACTTTAAATCTTGTTCAAAAAGGAATCCACATTTTAAAATTATAATCATCATTGAATTTCATTAAATACAATTGAACTCCCATTACGGAAGGGTTCATATATTGACCTAAACTAATTCCAATATTTCCATGCACCACACCTTCCCTTTAAAAATCTATTTGTTTTTTCCTAAAATGCAAACTTCTTAGAATTATGAAGGCTTCTATATTTGCAATGATTCATGAGTCATATTCAACTTTTTCAAATTATCGTAGTTCATAGGTGCATACCTCAAATTCCATAATTTGTTGTGACCAATTATTATCACTCTTGCGCACTCACCAACAATTTTTTCATCAAGTTATAGTCCATCTTCATATCCTTGCATGATAACTTAATAATTCTTCTTCTAGTTTTTTTAATGAAAATTTCCTCATTATTAAACCCTACCTTCATATTATTCTTGTTTTTTAATGAAGAAGTCCTCATTATCAAACCCACCTTCATATTTAGTGTTGTTATTTAATCCACTTAAACTATGCTCTTTTCAAAGGGAAGCACAGGTCACCTTTTTCACATATCTAACATCTCCATTACCAAGTAACACAAAACATCTCCCTCCCCTTGGATGTAATGTACCCATCCACTAGGGTTGGGCCACACCATGCAAAACTCTCTCATTATCAGCTCTAACACCATTTTGTAACATACTTAGCCTCCATCTAAGCAACATTACGTGTGGAATACACATGAAACGAGACTTCTTCTAACTAAAGTAATTATTTTACTTTTATTCGGTTCCCTGTAGATCACAACTACAAATTTATAACAAATTTAGCTACAGTCTATAACCATACTACAAATGCATCTAAAGCATGTTAATAATCAACATGAAATGTAACTAAACCGTTAATTACAACAACATATAAGTCATTCTCATTCAAGTAGAATTCATGCACAACAATAACACATGTAAATAACTCAGTACAAGATAAAAACACTATCTTTAAACAAGAGTTGTGCAACCAACTGCTTGGAACGGACGTTTCACCCAACCATAGACTGAATGTTCCAATTCTCAATAGCCAGTCACCCCCAAGATAAGGCTAGTAATCCACAAAAGAGGGTGGTCTCTCACAATCCACTTGCACCTCATAAAGATCATAATCCAACTTATATTATCCTACAACTATCCTGACTTTTCCACCAACTATCTTCCTCCTGACCTGCCCAACCCAAGGAATGCACCATTCATTTATCGTGGATCACCCAAGGGATGTACGATCCATTTATTAGGGTTAACCCAATGAATGTGCCATTCATTTATCAGGGTCTCTCTAGCACAGGTAACTAGGAATATCTTAGTTGGGAACTCAAGGGATCTTGCTACTAGGAAAACTATCAACAACCCAACAACAACACGTGTTGTTTAGTGCAACTCACACAAGAGTTCACTCTTTAGACCTAACAACTTGGTTCTTCAGTTTTCCAGCTCCAATTCGCTCCAGAATTATCCCTCCATCATTGCACCAACTTTTCTCTCTTTTTTTCAAGCACAAAACTTGTCTGATTGTTGTCCCATCCCATACAAATTTCCTCTCTTGTGGCTTTCCTTTCTTGACTCACACTCTTCCCCAAGTTGATTGTACTCAACCCCCATGTGCCCAATAACTTTGGGATGTGACCGCTCACACCCACCCTCTTACATGTATTCAATCATTGACTTTGGGAACACTAAAAAAAAATTCGGAAGGTTCATATACAATTGGCAAGTTTAGGAAAATGGGTTAAATTGATATAAATAGATAATCCTCCCTTTGATCCTGTTAGAACCCTATATAATAGGGGAATCAGTATTCTGACTCTATTTATCTATTTCATGCATTATGCTTTTGCTCATGACGCATAGTGAAGGCAGCAGAAAGCGCTCGATTCTGACCAAGCATAAGCCAAGAACCTGCACGCGAGCTTCAAGGCGAATTTTGGTGCATTTTTAGCAAAAAATTATGAATTGGTTTGAATGGAAAAATTTTATTCTTGTGGTTTATTAGCCAAATTTGGTTTTTATAATCAATTTTGGATCTTTTAAGCCAAAATTGGCCCCGCGGCCTTTATGCAGAGTATTTTGTTTTGTTGTTCAAAATATAAATTGTTGAAAAATTATTTTCCAAAAAGTTATATTGGCCGAGGGCCAATCTCCAAGCACTCAACACCGAGAGTTAGCACCATTTCACAAACCAACAGCAAACACACAAGCCAGCGCCAGCGCCAAACTCCAAAGATAGCCTTGGGCTCACTTCATCGGATTGCATTGTGGCTATTGGCATATATCAATACTCATTTATCTTTTCTCCTCATGAATGTGGGATTAGTCCCCCAAAACTTTAAAAATAAAAACACAGAGTTACTTTGTGCGCCTAGGTGTCGACCAGAGTTTATGTGTCAATTAATGGCCAGGAGTTGACAGTCAATGTGTGCAGGTCCAGCTTTTGATGCGCCCTATGTAGTAGAGATCATGTGCCAAGGTGACTGCGCGGGTGTCCGAGGGATGTACCAGGTGTGCTTTTTGTAGTGGAACTACTGCAGTGACTCTTTTAAAACAGGGAGAAGACCTGGTGATGGGTAACGTAGGAGACTCACGAGCAATTTTGGGCACGAGAGATAATGACAATTCTTTGATAGCAGTGCAGTTGACTGTGGATTTAAAGCCCAATCTACCAAAGGAAGCTGAGAGGATTAATCAGTTCAAAGGATGGGTTTTCTCACTGTCAGATGAGCCTGACGTGGCACGGGTGTGTTTACCCCATGACGACTCTCCTGGTCTGGCAATGGCAAGAGCATTTGGAGATTTCTGTCTCAAGGATTTCGGCCTCATTGTTGTGCCTGATATTTCGTATCGTTGTCTCACACAAAGGGATGAGTTCATTGTGTTGGCCACTGATGGGGTATGGGATGTGTTGTCTAACAAGGAAGTAGTAGATATTGTGGCATCAACGCCCACTCAAGCAACTGCAGCCAGATCTTCAGTTGAATTCGTTGTTCGAGCATGGAGGCTGAAATACCCAACTTCCAAAGTAGATGATTGTGCAGTAGTATGCCTTTTTCTCAGTGATCTTCCTTCAATTTCTGTGGCAAAAGAAAACAGGGATATGATGGCATTAAAAGAACCACCTTTCCCTAAAGAGGCCATTCCAGCGCCAGATGAGTGCCCTGCAGATGGAGAGGCAAGTAGTCCTAGATTAGGCCGTTTAAATACTGTAAGAAATAATGTGAATGATGTCAGCCTTCAAATTTTCTTAGAAGACCATGAAGTAGAGAGCAATGGCAGGAAGCTTATCTCTGGATTGATCCCTGATGCGGGCACAATTCATGCCCATGGGTCTGAAACTGTCGAGATCCCCATAACAATAATCTATGATGATATCAAGGACATTTATGATGAAAATGCTGAACCTGGTCAACTGATTGTTGTTGAAGGAAAAGATGAGAAAACAATTTCCAAAGGAGTAGAACCATTGCCAGTTCAAACGATGGAATTAAGCATTCCAAATTAGGATGATTCTCATAAATCCTCAGATGCAAGAAACAATGTACCATATTTGGATGGAAATTACAGTTCATGTTCTGAACATATGAATATAAACAAGATAATCGAAGTAAAAGAGTGCAATGAACTGTCCACCAGCCAGGTCTTACAGGAGAAAGACAATGTGCTTCTCTCAGGACAAACCGGGAAGGCAAAGGCCAGTGATTCCAGGAGTAAAAGGAAATCACAGAAGAAGTGATTAATATCAGATATTAGTGCTTCTAAACTTTCCCATCTAGAAAGTTGGAATAAAGAGACAGAACAGTCCAAGTCTGTTGATGGAATGTCCGAAAATATGCGCATGACTGACAACAATGAGCAATCCCCGTGCCCAAAATAAGATCATGTGAAAGTTGCCTTAGATTCTATCAAAGGGTCATCCAAACTTGCAATTAATATTGAGGGCATATCTGAAGTCAACGTTGCTGCAGAAAGGAACAATATTATGAATAAGAAAGAACGCCTAGAAAAGCTTAAAGTCGGGAAGAAGAAGCCCAACATAGGAGTTGAATCGTTAGATGCTTTTGCAAAGAATTTCTCAACTTCAAGTTCATCTCAAGCTGTCACAATGCAACTCCAAGGCCACACAGACACAATTACAGGAATGCTACTTCTAATGATTCAGGGACGGGACTTCTTTGAGACAGTGGGGGGCATTTTCTTTGAAAAATAAAGATGCAATTGTTAATTGCTCCGAATCACCACAAGCATCATTGAGAGAGAAGGCAAACAGGGTTTTGGGTCTTCGTGGAGATAGCACAACAGTTAATGATAAAACCACAGTGACAGAAAAGATGAATGACAAAACCACCCCAAAGCCTGTTTCTGTTGAGACGCCAGACTTGATAGATGTTAGCGAAATGGACTTGCTTGGAGATGGAGGTGTGTCAAAGGAAAAAGATATTGATTCCACGACAACATCAGCTACTGTAGATTGGCAGACAAAACCCAAATTCCACCAGAATGAATGAAGCAGATCCACGATTCGAGGCAGCAGTTGAGGAAGATCAGGGAGCAGATGGCAGCTCGACCAGGGGAAATTTAAATTCTCTAGACAAATGGCAAAGTCTTCCCGCATTTCAGGCAGAGGTTTAAACACAATTTCCCCCAGTTGGAAGTGAATTCGTGACAGCAAGAAGCAAAAAATGACAGATGGCCCCAGATTTTATGGCAAAGATCCCCCAACAACTCAACATTCATTTCCAGCAGTTCCAAAATTTGAGAGACCCATCAAACTTTCTCAAATAAGTTGTTATTTACATTTTTCAATTTGGTTTATGGGAGACCATCTACGACAGGTGTCTATCTTTGTAATTGTTTTCTATTTTCAGAAAACAGAGGTAGAGCGTGAGTCTTGGCAAGGCTGAGGGATTTTTGTATATATGCAGATGTAAAAGATGAAAGCAGGGTTCGGGCTGAGTAGGAGAGGGTTCGACCTGTGTGAGGGGGTTCGACCTGAAGGGTTTAATTTTCTTTGCTGGACTGGGGTCCTGGATTTTTCAGGAGTATTCTCTGTAATCTTTAGATGACCGATCAGTAATAGACATGTTGTTTACAGGATTCCTGTGCGGAGGTGTTGGTGGCGTTTCTCTTCTCTGTTAAGTGTTTTCCTGTCATCTTTTCTCTTGTTTTCAATTCTTATTGTCAGAAGATAATAACAGAGCAGAATTTATTGTAAAATACTTTGCATCTGATCTTGTGATAATCTTTATGTTTCTCTTCTAAAAAGCCCAGTTAAGGAATTCTTAGCTGCTCCTTTGCTTGGCTTTTTCCTCCCCTAGTTCTTCCTTAAATCGACACCATCAAAATTAAATTCGATCCAATATTTCTGCTACCTTGCCCTGTGTAAGAGCTTTGTCTAGATCTGAGAGTGAATCACACATTTAAGCGCAGACCCCATTTGCCCAATGGCCCTCCTTGCTGTCCCAAAACAACTATTTAAAAACCAAAACCCCAACCCCATACTTTCATTACTTTCATAGCTAGCCTAAAATCCATCCCATACAAACCAAGTTAAATCGAAGAGAGAGCCCTCTCTGAGTCTTGGAGGGCTAGATCCAAGACTCCAAGTGGTTCGAGGTTACCTTTGTGATTGCCTCCACAGCCTTAGACAAATTACAGAGCGTTAACAGATCCCTCTTGGCCATTATCCTAGATACTTCCCCCTCTTGTAGATTAATTCATCCCCCCATCTCTTTTCCATGTCCCCTTAGCAGCTGGCATCACATTTTTATTATTAAAACATTGAAATACAATTCACATATTACATCGTTTGGTCATAGCCACATATTATATCCACATAAGCATGAATTAAAATAGAGATTATAATGGGGATGTTACATCCCCTCTCCTCTACAATTGTGCACCATCCTTGGTTCACTATATATATATATATATATATATATATATATGCAAATTTACATCACAATACTTAGAAATAAAAATTCTGCAATGTAATACAATTCACATATTACATCATTTGGCCATAGCCACTTATTATATCCACATAAGCATGAATTAAAATGGGGATTATAGTGGGGATCTAACATTCCCCCTCCCCTATAATTGTACACCATCCTCTATTCACTCTATGCCTATATATATATATATATATATGCAAATTTACATCACAATACTTAGAAATAAAAATTCTACAATTTAACAACTCCATTAGCAACTCCAACCATCAATCTCTTGTTCTTTTCAACTCGCCGACCCAAGGAATGCATCATTCGTTTATCAAGGTTAACCCAAGGGATGTGCCATTTGTTTATCAAGGCTAACCCAAGGAATGAGCCATTTGTTTATCAAGGTCCCCAGTGCAGTTGGCTAGGACTCTGAGACATGGTTCCAGAACTCTAGCTTTCCAAAATGGAGTCTTGCATTCTTCCTTCTTCAAAATTGTCAAAAATTTGTGGGTACTCTTCCCGCATGTTTTCTTCATGCTCCCATGTAGCATCTTCAGGACCGTAGCAGGTCCATTGAACCTTTACCAGTCCTATGGATTTTTTTCTGAGCACTTTGACTTTCTGATCCAGGATACGTATTGGTTCCACCTGGAAATCCCCTTCGTGCTCTACCTGAATCACATTCCAATCAATTATGTGGTTAGTATCAGGTACATACTTATCTAATAATGATACATGAAATACATTATGCACTCTTATGGATGGAGGAAATGCTATCATGTATGCAACTAGCCCTATCTTTTCTAATATATCAAAAGGTCTACAATATCTCACTGCCAACTTCAAGCAACTTCCTAATCTTAGCAAACTTCTCTTTTCCTTCAATTTCAAAAACACATGTTTTCCCACTTTAAAATCTCTGAAAACTCTATTATTGTTTGCATAACTTTTCTACCTATCTTGAGCAACCTTTAAATTATGCTTTATTCTTGTCATCTTCTCTTCCATTTCCTACAACAAATCTGGCCCAACAACTGCTTTGTCTGTTGGATTATCCCAACTCACCGAAGTGTTACATTTTTCGCCATATAATGCTTCAAATGGACTAAGTTTTAATGAGCCATGACACCCATTATTGTAGGCAAATTCAACTAAATAAATATAATCTTCCCACTTTGATGGTTGATCCATCACATACATTCTAAGCATGTCCTTAATTATCCTATTAGTCCTTTATGTTTTCCCGTCTGACTCTGGATGATACATTGTACTAAGATTTAGATTTGTCCCAAAGCTGTTGAACAAACCTTTCCAAAAATTTGAAGTAAACTTTGGATCTCTATCTGAAACTATTGTCTTAGGCACTCTATGTAACCTAGCAACTTCCTTCATATAAATCTATGTGATATTTGTTGCCTTGTGTGTAGTCCTTACTGGAATAAAATGTATTTATCCACCATCACCATGATGGAATCATGTTACTTCACTCTCCTGGGCAGATTAGTAAAAAAATCAACTGTAACTACTTCCCACTTCCATTCTGGAATGGGAAATGGTTGTAGCAAACCTACTGGGTGTCAATGTTCTATCTTCACTTTTTGGCATTCTAGACATCTGGCTATGTAATTAGCTACTTCCTTCTTCATTCTCGACCAAAAGTAATGACTTTTTACTACTGCAATTGTCTTCTGATATCCTGGGTGCCTGACATATGGCACATTGTGTATTTCCTTTTGAACTGCATTTTTCAGCTCATTGAAATTCGACACATATACTTTTCCCTTGTACATGAGAATTTCATCTTCTTTCAGCTCATAGAAATTAAATTTTCGTTGGAAATTACCTTGTTGTAATGTTTCTTTTATTTTCACATATTGTTGATTTGAATTCGCCACTGCAATAATTTGATCTTTCAGATTTGTCGTGTATTTTCTAATGGATGCAATATTTACCTCATGAGCTCTCTTGTTGAGTGCATTAGTTACTTGATTTTCCTTGCAGTTTATATTCTTAATTTCGAAGTCATATTCACTTAGAAATTCCAGCCATCTAGTTTTTCTGGCATTTAGTGTTGGTTGTCCAAACAAATGTTTCAGACCACAGTGGTTTGTTCTTAACTCAATTGTTTTTACCCATAAGGTAATGCCTCCACATTTTCAATGCATGTACAATTAGTGCTAACTCCAAGTCATGTGTAGCATAATTCCTCTCATGCTCTTTTAATTTTTTGGACTCATAGCATACCACATGGTCCCTTTGACTGGGAACTCCACCAAGTCCTTCCTTGCATGCATCAGTGCACACAACAAAATCTTCATTTGGATACACAATCTCCAGTATTGGTGCACTTGTCAATATTTCCTTCAACTGTTGAAAACTCTCTTCACACTTGGAAGTCCATTCAAATTTCACTCCCTTCTTTTGCAAAGAAGTGATTGGACTTGTGATTCTGGAGAACCCTTTTATGAATCTTTGGTAATAATCGGAAAGACCCATGAATGATCTAACGTCTGTCACATTCTTTAGCATTGGCCATCCTCTAATGGCCTCTATATTCTCAATATCAACCTATGTCCCTGCTATTGAAATTATATGCCCCGAGTAGTGAATCTTCTTTTGGTAAAAGATGCACTTACTTAGCTTAGCATACAATTTGTGCTCTCTTAAAACTTGCAACACCATTATTAAATGTTGCTCATGGTCTTCTTCTAATTTAGAATAGACGAGGATATCATATAAGAACACAATCACAAACTTGTCCAGGTACTCCCTAAACCCCCCATTCATTGGGCACATAAACATTGTTGGGGCATTTGATATACCAAATGCACTACTGTGAATTCATAATGACCATATCTTGTTCTGAATTTTGTCTTGATGATGTCTTCTTCCTTTATCCTTACTTGATGATAGAATGATCTCAATTCAATCTTCGAAAATATTCTTGCACCCTTCAGTGGGTCAAACAAATCATCAATTATTGGCGAATGATACTTATTCTTTATGGTAACCTTATTAAGTTGCCTAAAATCAATACACATCCTTAAGGTTTCATCCTTCTTCTTCACAAAAATAATCGGGGCTCCCCAAGGTTACACACTTGGGCATATGTACCCCTTCTTCAAAATCTCTTCAAGCTACATCCACAACTCTTTTAGTTCTGGTGTACCCATTCTGTAAGGTGTTTTAGACACTGGGGAAACTCCTGGCACCAAATAAATAAATAAATCAATGTCTCTTTTTGGTGGTAGTCCTGGAATTTCTCTAAAAATATCTTCAAAATCCCTCAAAACTAGACGGTCTTCAATGCTTGCCACTGTGTATTTGGATTCCTTCTCCATATGGGCTACAAACATCTGACAACCTTTCTGGGAGCTCTTCTTCAATTGCATAGTTGAAATCTCTCTAATAGCTACAACTCTTGGAATGCCTTGAATCTTTCCTTGTTGCCCTTCCTCATCAAGACATGTGATTGTCTTGTTGTAACAGTCTAGAAAATCATGATGTTTCTCCAACCAATCCATACCAATTATACAATCATATGAACCCAATGGTATGATGTTTATATCCACCTTAGTATCGATTCCATTCATGTCTACCAAACAATATTTAACCAACCCATTGATTTTCCTCTTATCCCTCATGGCTAACTGAACTAACCAATGCTTACATCTTTGAAAATTAAATCTTTCAACAATCTTAGCATTTATGTAACTATGGCTAGCTCCATAATCAATTAAAATTGCTATGGACTCATTGTTGATTTTACCTTCCAATTCAATCATGGGACATTGATACTTTGCCTACTTGTTATCCAAGGCTGCATAAATCCTTGGTATGTTCTTTCCCATGTCTTACATGGTTTCAACTCCTTGAATGTTGTGGACAGTTCTCATTCTTTCTCCTTTGTTAGGGAAATACCTATATAGATGATTTTCCCCACATCCCCAACATTGCACCGGTTGTTGCCTTGGCCTCTTTCCAAATGAATTTGCAGTCTTGTTTTCATTTTGGGCAGCTTGACCTTGCTGATTTTCTTGGGAATTATTCCTGAAAAAGGGTGGCCTAAAACCCTTATGCCTTTGATCCTTCTTATCCTTCATCTTGTCATTCCAAGATTTTTGGAAAATTGGTCTTCCTTTGCTTTGTTCATACAAATGCCTTGCTCTCCTTGTGGTTTCTTCCAAGTTTTTAGGGTTTTCATATTGAATCTTATCATTGTAGAAAGAGGGTAACCCACTTAGAAACCTCTGGATTTTGACTTTCTCATCCTTGATGAAGTCAACATACTTCAACAATTCAAAGAACCACTTCTCATATTCCTCCATTGTCATGGTTCCCAACTTGAGTTCAAATAACTCTTTCATCTTTCTTTCATAGTAATGCTCAGACAAATATTTCTCTTGGAAATATCCCTTGAATTGCCTCCATGAGATTCTTTTCTCATCAAGGTTCTTGTCTTGCTTAAGTTGATCCCACCACATGGTTGTCTTTCCTTCCAGGTGGTAGGTGGCAATTCTAGCTTCTACCCGGGATGGGTAATCATGTAGTTGGAAATATTTCTTCATTTACAATAGCCAGACCTTTGTCTGTCCCTTCTCCCATTAGACTCGGTCTCAACATTACCCATGCTGGTATGCAGACCTCCAATTTCTTCTTCATGGCTATAAAACCCTTGAGTATCCTCCATGTCTCTAGTTCTCATGTAGGAACTAAAGTCTTCATTTTTTGTATCTCTAATTCTGCAAGAATGTGCATGCAATAATTGTTGTTAGAATTAAGCATATTGCAAAATATTTATCAATTAGATTACAGGTCATTCTTCATTTTAAATTATGAAGAATATTAATGCACTACTCTCAAGTAGTATTCCTTAATTGCATTCATTTTCGAAACAAATTTCCAACAACTATCCTCATGTCTCAATCTGAGTTTTGAGCGAATAGTTACAACAATTACAAGTTGCAATTTCCACTCTTTCGCTGCTACTGAATTAACTTTTATCACTTTTGAAGAAAATATAATGCCCAAATCAAAATTCTAGGTTGATAGATCTCTTCTACATCTTAAGATATTTCCAAGGACCATTTGATTTCCCAAACCTGAGCTTTGAGCTGAGAATTATGGTGGAAAAACAGTGAAGGAATATTCATTGGCACGTGCAACATAGTAGCAACACACAACAATCGTCTGGTCATTTCTTGATTATGTCTACATCATTGATCTGTCTTAATGGATTCATCGTGGGTCTAAGTCATATCTCTTCTTCATACCTTCCATGAACCCGCTACCAACACTTAGCTTATTTTTCCTTCGAAAAACTCACAGACTCGTGGAATCATAAACTTGAAACCTTCCTTTCATAAGTTCGCCTGAGAAGTCCCAATACTTAGTCATTTTTTCATCTACGCGGACTCATGGACTCATAAACTTGTAACTCTCCTTTCATAAGTTCATCCGAGAAGTCCTGACACTTAGCCTTTTTTCCATCTACGCGGACTTGCAGGCTTAACACTTAGACAAATTCCAAGATCTTACCGCAGTTTCATGGGATTGACAGTTAGCCAGCCACACGGCTCCACATCACCCACCCAACTTTCATCCCATCCAGCATGTACCTGCCACCGTGGCAGTACACATATTTCTTCTACCATGTCAAATGACATGTGGCCTCCACGTCATGTCGACGTCATCGTACAAAAAAAACCCAATTTTTTCCAATTTGCTTATTTTCAAAATTCCCAAAAAGGCTCAATTCTTCACATTACCCCTAAAATTCTCTCAATTTAACTGCAGTAATTTAATAAAACAAGTTGCAGACATACTCTAGAAATTAATTCTCTGTGAGTTTTTGCTTCAATGTTCTGCTAACTCGGGCCGTCCAGTCTCAACGTTGAAAATTGGGCTTTGATACCACTTTGTAACGTACCCAACCACTAGGGATGGGCCACACCACGCAAAAATCTCTCATTAATAACTCTGATACCATTTTGTAACGCACCTAGCCTCTAGCTAAGCAACATTACGTGTAGATTACACATGAAACAAAACTTCTGCTAACCAAAATAATTCCTTTATTGTTAGTCAGTTTCCTATAGATTACAACTAAAAATTTATAACATATTTAGCTATAGTCTATATCCATACAATAGATGCATCTAAATCATGCTAATAATCAACATGAAATACAACTGAATATTTCATAACACTAGCATATAAGTCATTCTCATTCACACAGAGTTCATGCACAACAATAACACATGTAAATAACTCAGTACAAGATAAGACACTTATATTTAAACAAGAGTCGTGCAAATAGTTGCTCATGATGGACATTCCACCCAACCATAGACTGATTGTTCCAATTCTCAACAACCATACACCCCTGACCTGAGGCTAGTAATCCACAAAAGAGGGTGGTCTCTCACAGTCCACTCACAACTCATAAAGTTCATAATCCAACTGATATTCTCCTACAACTATATCGACTTTTCCACCAACTCTCTTCCTCCTGACCTTCCCAACCCAAGGAATGCACCATTCATTTATCAGGGATTACCTAAGGGATGTACCATATGTTTATCAGGGATTACCTAAGGGATGTACCATATGTTTATCAAGGATAACCTAAGGAATGTGTCATTTGTTTATCAGGGTATCTCTAGCCCAGGTAACTAGGAATCTCTTAGTTGGGAACTCAAGGGATATTGCTTCTAGGAAAACTATCAGCAACCCAACAACAACACTTGTTTTTTAGTGAAACTCACACAGGAGTTCACTCTTCAGGATGGACAACCTAGTTCTTCAGCTTTCCAGCTCCAATTTTCTCTAGTTACGCTCCAAAATTCTCCCTTCATGGTTGCACCAACTTTTCTCTTTTTTTTCATGCACAAAACTTGACTGACTGTTGTCTCAACCCATATGAATTTCCTCTCTTGTGGCTATCCTTTCTTGACTCACACTCTTCCCCAAGCTAATTGCACTCAAGCCCCATGTGCCCAATAACTATGGGATGTGACCACTCACACCCACCATCTTACATGTATTCAATGATTGGCTTTGGGAAAACTCAATCATAAATCAGAGGGTTCATATGCAATTGGCAAGTTTAGGAAAATGTGTTAAATTGATATACATGAGTAATCCCCCCTTTGACCCTTCTTGGTTATTATCCTAGACACTTCCCCCTCTTGTGGATTAATTCAGCCCCCCATCTCTTGTCCATGTCCCCTTAGTAGTTGGCATCACATTTTTATTATTAAAACATTGAAATACAATTCATATATTACATCGCTTGGTCGTAGCCACATATTATATCCACATAAGCATGAATTAAACTAAGGATTATAATGGGGATGTTACATTGGATTTCCAAATTTCCACCATCTCTAAACATATCAATGAACATTAAAAGACATACGTGTCTTCCAGTGATGAATTGTCTTCTAGTGATGTGTCTAGTTGCACTTGAGTGAATAATCTAGGTGTCCTTCAAGGTTTTTGTTGTTACTGATGAGGTCCACCATGTGCCTTTCACATTACCATCATGTTTATTGAGGTATTTGTTTTATATCTTGTTTTCAAATTGTTTCTCCTATGTTCCACATGATTGTTCACACATGCACTTCAAGTAATCATGTGCATAATGTCTGTAGTTGCTACACTAATAACAAATTACATCCTTGGTGTACATGTAAGACTTAAATGTACTTTCTTTAATTTGTGTAATTTTATTTTTACATTGTCCTTTCTTCTTGGATGTATTTATAGCAAGTGTTTGATCAAACTTGCACAAGTCAAATCTATTCTTGCATTATTAAGCTGGTAACAATATGACCACTATAACTTACACATACATTTGATGTTTTTTTTTGGTGGTGTGTCAAAAGTATTTGTTTAACATCGTCAAACAAATCAAAGTGGGTCAAAAAGGCCATGTAGGTTAATCCAACTACTTGCTTTCCCACACCTTGACCATTCACCTCAATTATCCTTGCTCACCCGCCAAAGGCCATGTAGGTTATCTCATGCTATCCCTTTCACATGCCTCAACCCCGCAAAGGCCATGTAGGTTAGCCCATGCAATCCCTTGCCCACACCTTGACCATTCGCCTCGATTTCCGTTACTCACACCACCCACCTCCGGTAATACACATATATATTGTGTGTGTGTGTGTGTGTGTGTGTAATCCATATATGTAGTATAGACAAATACACATAGTTTGTACGTGCATATATCAATGCACATGTATTGTATCCATCCAATACCCTCGACCATGCACATAAAATTATAACACAATAAATATATGTACTAAATATGAGCTATATAATTTTTTTAATAATAATACAATAGATATAAGAAACTATATCTAACAAAATTAAAATCATGAAATAATTGTCTGAAGCAATGAATTGAGAACTGGGTTTTCAATTAATTTAGGTATGTTATTTTTTTTAATCTGTTTACTATAAAAATTATTGACAAAATGAGAAACCTTACATTCTTTAACACAATGGTTCATAGTTCATTTCGTGAGATTCCCATATCTTGAATGACACTGGAAAATGTATGTATAGTTGATTTTAGTTATGCATGCAGTTCCCAAGGCCAAACAAATCATACGAGTAGGTTGAATAGTTTCTGTGTGCAATGTTTGGCATTCAATAATTCGTATTGATGTTGATCACCAACATGATTGTCATCATCATTGAAAATATTGGATGAGCAACGTGCTGGAGCATTCACAAACTTGGACGAGCAACATCCTGGAACATTCATATCGTTAACAATCAGTGTATTGGAGGAGATACTGGTTTAGCAATGATGCGATTAGTTGGTTATTGTGGATGAATAATGAGAAAATCATGTATATAAACTAATGTGGTTCCTTAAGTATCCACAATAAACACCAAAGTTAGCAAGGAAGAAGTTGGATTTGATTGCATGGCTACAAATTTTAGCTCTTTGTTTATATGGAGGATGTTTGAAGATCATAAGTATGGCTTCATATTTTCTTATTACCTTTGACATTGGGTGCAATGGAATTTGAAATAGACACAAGCAAGGATAGTCCTTCCTTAAATATGAAAACTTGCAAGACTCTATCAATGTCACCCACTCTAACATCAAATGAACCATTCACTACACCAGAACTTTCTAGCCTACAAAAACTATCCTCAAAAGTAATTGAACACATTATCAAATATATTTCATTGAGTATAACACTTTTTGAAATTTAATCGATATTTGGTTCAACAACAACAATCCACCCTAGAGTTAAAGGATTTGTTTTACTAGATCACCTTGACTTTTGTGGGGGACATGTAAGATTTGTATAGATAGTATGATCTGTGCCATTTTCCTCATTCTTTCTAACCACTTGCATTATAAACATCTAAAGTGCTTGATTCAATATTATATAATTGAAAGAACAATTGTCAAGTGAGTCTAGTCCAAGTGGTTGCAAGGACATAGTTATCCTCCCCACCTAGGTTCAAATCTCATGTTGTGACATGATGCTCTCCATGAGTCGATTGTTGGATATTATAATCATCATGAGTTTGTTGACAAAGCCTCAAGCTTCTATAAAATCTAGTTTACCCTAGGTGTTATCCTCATAATGAGAGAAAGTGCCTAAAGAGTTTCTTTAGGATATATATTTCCAATAAATAATAATAATATAATTGAAAGTGCAAAGAGTATGCCAAGGAAACAACATATCCCTAGAATATATATTTTCAATAAATAATAATAATAATTGAAAGCACAAATCTTATACTAAGAAAACAACATGTCAATTGAAATAATCAACAAATCACTAATAATGAAATGAAAAAGAAAAAGCACAAACCATGATAGTGAACTATGAAAAAGCACAAACCATGATAGTGAACTATTAAGAATAATAATAATAATAATAATAATTGCACATTGAATTGAAAATATTTTAATTCACTCATACTAACATTTGGGAGTTATAATTCTTATGTTTTTTTTTTTGAACTATTAAAAAAAAAAAAAAAAAAATAATTGCACATTGAATTGAAAATATTTTAATTCACTCATACTAACATTTGGGAGTTATAATTCTTATGTTTATTTTTTTTCATTTTGAATTGTGATTATGAAATAAAGACATCTTTAGGTATGGTGATTATTAGATTGGAAATTGTAATTATAAAACTTTTAATAATAAAAATCATAATCAACAAGTTAACGATGATATCATGCAAAACCACAATACATGATAGTGAATTATATAAAAGTAAATAATTACAACATTGTATTAACGATATTTTAATCACTCATAACCACATCTTATAAATTATAATCCAAAGAAGGAATCTCCTGGGCACAAATTAGTATAGTAAGTCAAAGTATCTAAAATTAGAATCTAACCACTTAACCTTGCAGTGGGAATTTAATTCTTTAATTTTTTTTGCATTGTGAATTATAATTATGAAATACATACACCTTTGAAATTATTAAAACTATAATTAACCTATTGGAAATTGTAATTATGAAACTACAAGATCGTTAGAAATTCAACTATAGGCTAGATCCATCTTAACTTCAAATTTATCAAATGTCAAGAAGGATCAAACCTCTTGAGGTGCAAACCTTCACTAAAAGTTTACACTTTAAGAAATTTGATCCCTTTCAAAACTTGATAAATCCAAAATTAAAATAAATCTCTATTAATAATTAATACTATTGTGTCATTCTCATTTACATATGCATGATCACCCATTATTGCTCATTTTATTGATAATTAATGCACCTATATCTTTATATCATTCTCATTTTCATGCACATTCTAAATATAAACACATGGGACACTTCCACTTTCAACTATGTTCAATGCATACCTATTTGCCTAAATATAGATATCCAACTTTGTTTGATATCTCATTCAAGTTTTGTAATTTAATGTAAGATATTGCTATCAAGTCAACAATTTTGTCTTCAATATACAACCTCGCTACTTTATTATCCCCTCCCCTCATGTATTTGGGATTTTAATGTTTTATATTAAAATTTATATGGTTGAATTTAAATAATTTAAAAATATTTAAATTCAATAATGTAAAATCAACATATAAAACATTAAATATTTGCTTGCTAAAAAATAATGTAAAATCAACATGTAAAACATTAAATGTTTTCTAATTATAATTAAGTTAATTAGATGCTTATGGTTGGCCATATGATTAAATAAAATTGGTTTCCCATTACACATGAATTCATATATTCCAATATTACCATGCACCACACCTTCCCTTTAAAAAAACTATTTGTATATTGTTTTCCCTAAAATGAGAACTTCTTAGAGTTATGAAGGCTTCTATATTTGCAGTGATTCATGAGCCATAATTAACGTTTTCAAATTCTCGTAATTCTAAGGTGCATACCTCAAATGCCATAATTTGCTCTGGCCAATTATTACCATTGTTGCGAACTCGCCACCAATCTTTGCATCAAGTCAGTATAGTCCATCTACATATCCTTGCATGATAACTTCATAATTCTTCTTCTAGTGAAAATGTCCTCAATATTAAACACTACCTTCATATTCTTCTTGTTTTTATGAAGTCCTTTTTATCAAACCCACCTTCATATTTAACGTTGTTATGTAATCGACTAAAAGTATGACCTTTTCAAAAGGGAAGCATATATCACATTTTTCACATATCCAACCCCGTGCACTTACCAATGAAGCAACCCCTACTCTGGGGGAACCTTTTGTTTTTCCTTCTTATGGAAACGTTGGTCCTCCTTACATCGCTACTTTGAACCTTCTAGGTCTCACAATTGGATTATCGGTATGGTTGTTTTCCACTCAGGTAATCCTGAGTACAATTAGTGCTTTGGTTGTAATCACTTCCCCCCAAGAGCATCAACCTCATGTAGATCCTTCACCTTCTTCACCAGTAATATATTCTTCACCTTCTCCACTTGAAAGGTCTTTTTTTGTTTCATCTTCTTTACTGAGTGAAAGCTCTGAAGCTAGTAACTCGGTGGATAAGAAGAAGAATAAAAGGAAGAATAAGAAGAAGAAAAATAAACAAGGGTCCAAACTTCCAACCACTGCCAAACATGTTGGAAAACAACCAGTTACTGATACTCATGTTGGGAGTGTTGATGATGCCAAGATCACCCAAACAACCCGTAAGCCCAAGTACCCTTACAGGATTTGTAAGGGTAGTCATCTTCTTAAGGATTGCCCTGGTCTATCCAAGGTTATAGAAGCATGGTCTACATGCCCTCGCCAGCCCATGTCGTCAGCCTCTGAACAACATGCTAATGACCACCCGTCAACTAGTCAAGATACCGTTGGGAAGAATAAAAGTAGAGTCAAGTTCCAGTGTAGGTTATGCGGAGGGAGTCATCAAACTCACCTTTTCCCTCGTATGAACGAAGCCTCAAAATTACTGGAAGACGTGATTCTTTCCCAGCCTCAACTTCCAGTTGCTTATCACAAGCTTACTCTCGACCCACCTGTAGTTGATGAAATGATTAATTCGTTCCCTTCATCGATCAGTCTGGTTGATCATGCAGTCATTCTGGTCACATTCTTAGTTGCACCAGTTGACAAAGTGGTCGATCTGATCCCATCTTCGGTCGATCCCACTCTCCCGTTAAAGAGTTGCAACCCAAGCGGTCGATCTATTTCCACCCGTCAACTCCATTCTCCCCTTAGAGAATGTAAACCAAGTGATCGATCTAATCTTGTCATCGGTCGATCCTACTCTCCCGCTAGAGAGTAAACCCAATTCTTCCCACGTTTTTCTCATTGATACAAAATCTACCATGCTCGGGAGTATTCCTCCTTCTCCCATGGAACCCCCTCCAAGTAATGAGGCCATCCTTTTTTATTGGGGCATGCTAACTGGACATTGTCTTCCCTCTCACATTCCTTTCAAGATTATAGTGCAAGTTTGTGGTTGGGACATTCCTCAGACGCTAATAGACGAAGGTGTATCCGTTATTATTTTGTCTTATATTGCTTGGAAAGCTTTAGGACATCCTCAGCTTGTGTCGGTTACCCAGAATCTGTTAGCTTTTAATAGAAGAACTAGTCAGCCTTTAGGGACCCTTCCTTAGTTTCCCATAACTTTGGGAGGGAAAACTGTCTTTATTGATGTCATGGTAGTCCAAGACCCCTTGGATTTCGATTTACTCCTTGGGCGAGATTATGTCTATGCCATGAAAGCTATTTTTTCCACTCTTTTTCGTGTGATATATTTCCCTCACGATGGAACAAATGTGATTGTTGATCAAATTTCGTTTGTTGTCCCTGACTTGACCATCAACTCAATGACCTCCCTAGATGGTTTGTATATGCAAACAATATCACCCTTGCCACAGGTCAATTATGTGGTGTTGTCTCCCATGCCTTCAGTTGCTGATAAAGATGAGCCTCTCATTGTAAGCTCAGTCTCTTATGACTTAGATCCAGTAGTTGACATAGTGATCTCTTCAATAGGGATTTTAGAGCCTGATCTCCTTACCCCTGTCACAACCCTCGACATGTGTTACTCTCAGAGTGTGTTTCTTTCATCCAATGAAGATCTCTTGGAAGCCATGTCTGATTTTTGTCCCTTGACATGGTGTCCTTCCAGAGCATTGTCCTCTTGGAAGCCATGATCAAGAAGAGAGCTTTGAGCATGGTTTTCTGATTTCAAGCTCATTTAAAAATGAAATCATCTTTGAGCATGGTTTTCTGATTTCAAGCTCATTAAAAAATGAAACGATCTTTGAGCATGGTTTTCTGATTTCAAGCTCATTAAAAAATGAAACCATCTTTGAGCATGGTTTTATGATTTCAAGCTCATTAAAAAATGAAACCATCTTTGAGCATGTTTTTTTTTATTTCAAGCTCGTTAAAAAATGAAACTAGTTGTGAGGATAGTTTTCGTGTCTCTGTACCAACCTCGGTAAAAAATGAAACAAAGCTTATGAGCATAGTTCTTGTTTATGTGTCGAGCTCATTTAAAAATGAAACAGAGGTCTGGGGATTGAACCTAGATTTTCGAGCATAGTTCCTATTCATGTGTTAAGCTCATTAAAAAATGAAATAGATTTTTCCCCCTCTTTGATTGAGTCAAGTACTTCGTTACGTATAGTATTTGAAGCTTCATTTCATATACCTATGTTGTTGGACGAAATGAATCTTATAGGGCAATGATTCCAGCCTCTGGAATTCATGTTGAAGTTAATCTGCTAGCTTCTTAAGCTAGGGGTAAAGTACCAACCATCCCTGGATTATGCGTAGGGAAGTTGCAAGCATATTTTTCTCTGGTTCAAGCTTGTGTAAAAATGAAACCACCTACCTCAAGCATAGTTTCCTCTGGTCCAATCTTGTGTAAAAATGAAACGAGGTCCAAGCATAGTTTTCTTTGGTTCAAGCTTGTGTAAAAATGAAACTAGGTCCAAGCATAGTTTTGGCTAGTTTTAAGCTTGTGTAAAAATAAAATCTATCCCAAGCATAGTTTTGTTTTGTTTTAAGATTGTGTAAAAATGAAAACAATCCCGAGCTTAGTATTTGTTCTTTCTAAGAATGTAACTAAGTATACTGTTATTTGTGTCTAGGTTGGAAAATCCACTTGTCTCTTGGTCATACTCCTTTATAAGATTACAAATCGGTCTGTGATCCCTGGTGTTGAGTCAGTGTTTCCAAGATAGTTGTCATGTCGTCAATATGTTCAAAGAGAAGTTCAACTCGGAAATCCTTCTATTGTGTCGGTCATTTCCACAGTCCTTAAGCCTTCTATTGTGTTGTCCATCCATGAATCAGTCCCGAGTCACTTGTTACTCTGATCTACATCAAATCTTGTTACCTGTTTCGTGTCATTGATGGGGGAATACATTAAGGCCCTCGTGTGACGAGTCTTTTCCTATCGACTCCAACTCATTATCCATGATTTAGACTTAGAAACTAATTGGTACCTTGGAACTTGCATGCCTCAATGGAAGGTTTCCTCGCTTTCAACAGTGGGTTTTCATTATTGACCCCTGATCAGAAGATTTTGTTGAGTGTTTGACTTCAGCTCACAAATTCGCACCCGTTGGATTGTACTAGTGTACCTTGGGAGTCATTGACATTAATGGTGATTTCCCTTGCACTTGTTAACAGTATTCATTAATTACCAGTAATCAAGTGGTCTCTACCATTTTGGATTTCAACAGATGTATTCACATGGTTAGATTTGTACTATAGAGTGGTGGAGATGAAGACCCTAGATCTTTTCTGATAGATTCAGGTTGCATTGGAGTATATTTAGATTGTACTGTTGCATAGATCCACAGTGTATGTCTCGTGGCTATGTTCAAATTTGAGTCTTTTAACACATAGATCCATAGTGTATTTTTGGTGGCTATGTTCATATTTGAGTCATATTGGCATGGATCCACAGTGTATGTTTGGTGGCCATGACCTATCTTACTTGACATGGATCTTTGCATGTCGACATTTATGCTTTGAGTCACCTGTATTTTGAGTATGGGAATGTCTACCTTAGTGATGATATATTATTGTATTGTATTTCCTTGTTTGTTGTCAGGTTTCCGACCAACGTGTTCCTTGTTCCCTACACACTCTCGACAAAGTATTTCAGCTATCACTATGTTCTAACTTCATACTTTGGGGGGCTCACTGTTACATATTATTTTCGTCACCCTTATGACCGTTAATGATGTAAACTTATCCTTTGTCTTTAGAAGGATCAATGACCTAAATCCCTGAAGAAGTATGAAGACATATTTTCCCAAAAAGATGAAAACGATATTTTCCTTTGTAAAAACCTTATAAAGAGGGATCTTCGCACTTTGTTCAGTGTTAAGGGTGCGACGATCTAGGATCATCGCTGGCTACACCACACTGGCATGCGACGTCATCACACTTTGCTCAGTATTAAGGGTGCAACGATTTTTCGTACGAAGGAAAAAGAGAAGCTTCTTGATCCTTCTAGAATAGAAGTTTTGAGGGTGAGTTGGCCTCCGATCGGTTTGGATCTGAGTCGCATCCCTAATCTCATGGGATCATCCTAATCTCCCCACCCTATCCTTT
Organism: Picea mariana; assembly: GCA_032191745.1. Classification (NCBI taxonomy): domain Eukaryota; kingdom Viridiplantae; phylum Streptophyta; class Pinopsida; order Pinales; family Pinaceae; genus Picea; species Picea mariana. The sequence goes on along the minus strand of JASDQU010010950.1, from coordinate 36,727 downwards.
TCAACCTATAAAAGGAGAGGAGTTCTCATGGGGAAAGTTAGTTGGCCAGTGCTTAGTTGGAAAGTTCTTGAGTTTTGTAGCTTGGAGGATTTGGAGCTTGTATGTTGGCTTTGAGCTTTGCTTTGTCAAGATAGATTGTTGATCTCAGAATCTGTGGAGAGGAAGTGTGTGGGAAGCAAGGAACTGTTGGAAGGAACCTGACAACATCAAGGCATCCGGTTGTATATTTCTTCCACATTCTTTAATACAGTGATATATTTCTTTCCCATAAAATTGATCTTATTTTATTGTATAACTCCTTGATCACATACATAGGTTTTGTTGAGTATACGTTGTTGCTTTCACTTCATTGGATTGCATATTTTTTACAGGTTCAACATCCCATAAGCCTTGGAATGGAGCGAGGATGGCACTAGCGAGGACAAACGACATTTAAAAGTTATTTCATTTATCTCTTGTTAGTTAGTATGCTTAATGATTAAAACTTAGGGAAAGTTTTATATTTTGTCTTGTTTTGTTCTAGTTTCGGGGTGAAACTAGGGAGATCTATTTGTGTCCGCAATTACCGATTTGTCCGATAACAATATCCATTACCAAGTAACACAAAACATCTCCCTCTCCTTGGATTTCCAAAGTTCCACCATCTTTAAACATGATATCAATGACCATTAAAAAGCCATACTTGTCTTCCAGTGAAGATTTGTCTTATAGTTATATGTCTAGTTGCACTTGAGTGAATGTTTTAGGTGTCGTTAAGGGTTTTTGTTGCTACTAATGAGGTCCACTATGTGCCTTTCACATTACCGTCATGCTTATCAAGGCATTTGTTTTATACCCTATTTTCTAATTGTTTCTCTTATATTCCACATGATTGTTTACACATGCACTTCCAGTAATCATGTGCATAATGTCTCTAGTTGCTACACTAATAACATATTACATTCTTGGTGTACACATAAGACTTAAATGCACTTTCTTTAAATGGTGTAATTTTATTTTTTCATTCTCCTTTCTTCTTGGTTGTATTTGTAGTAAGTGTTTGATCAAACTCACATAAGTCAAATCTACTCTTGCATTATTAAGCTTGTAACAACATGGCCACTGTAACTAACACATACATTCGATTTTTTTTGGTTGGTGGTGTGTCAAAAGAGTTTTTTTAACACGGTAAAACAAATCAAAGTGGGTCAAAAAGGCCATGTAGGTTAATCCAACTACTCGCTTGTCCACACCTTGACCATTCACCTCAATTTCCCTTGCTCACCCCTCAAAGGACATGTAGGTTAGCTCACGCCATCCCTTTCCCACTCCTCAACCCCCCAAATTCCATGTAGGTTAGCCCTATGCAATCCCTTGCCCACATCTTGACCATTCGCTTCAATTGCCCTTACTCACACCACCCACCTCCGACAATACACATATATTGTGTGTGTGTGTGTAATCCCTATATGTAGTATAGGCAAATACACATAGTTTGTATGTGCATATATCAATACACATGCATTGTATCCATCCAATACCCCTGATTGACCCGAGAAGTTTCCAAGTTGATACAATGGTGTCTTGATAACTTTATTCATGTCATATACACTTGTCATGAAATTCAAAAGACTTCAATCAACCCACTAATTGTGCAAAGATGCGATTTTTACAGCCTAGTATAAGAGATATGTTAATTCCTTACATGCTCAATGTGATGTTGACACATGACACTTTAAAAAGATTATAAAATATTACAATTCCATCCCTAATCTAAAGTCAACCCCCCCAAAAACACACACACACACACACACACACACATGAAACGTGAATACATTTTGCTCAAAAATACATATCGACCATCTAAAAAATTATAACACAATAAATATATGTACTAAATATGAGCTATATAATTTTTTTAATAATAATACAATAGATATAAGAAACTATATCTAACAAAATTAAAATCATGAAATAACTTGTGTGAAGCAACGAATTGAGAATTCAATTGAAATTGAAACTGGGTTTTCAATTAATTTAGGTATGTTATTTTTTTTAATCTGTTTACTATAAAAATTAGTGACAAAATGAGAAAGCTTACATTCTTTAACACAATGGTTCATAGTTCAGTTCGTGAGATTCCCATATCTTGAATGGCACTGGAAAATGTATGTGCAGTTGCTTTTAGTAATATATGCAGTTCCCAAGGCCACACAAATCATATAACCAGGTTGAATAATTTCCATGTCCAACATTTGGCATTCAATAATTCATATTGATGTTGATCACTAGCATGATCGTCATCATCATTAAAAAGCTCAGATGAGTGACGTGCTAGAGCATTCACAAACTTGGATGAGAAACATCCTGGAGCATTCACATCGTTAACAGTCGACATATTGGAGGAGAGATAGGTTTATCAAGGATGGGATTAGTTGGTTATTGTGGGTGAATGATGAGATAATCATGTATAGAAACTAATGTGATTACCTAAGTATCCACAATAAACACCATAGTTAGAAAGGAAGAAGTTGGAGTTGATTGCATGACTACACATTTTATCCCTTTTTTATATGGAGGATGTTTGAAGAGCATATGTATGGCTTCATATTTTCTTATTACCTTTGGCATTGGGTGTAATGGAATTTGCATTAGACATACGCAAGGATAGTCCTTCCTTAAATATGAAAGCTTGAGGGACTCTATCAATGTCACTCACTCTAACATCAAATGAACCATTCCCTACACCAGGATCTGTCTAGCCTACAAAACTTTCCTCAAAAGTAATTGAACACATTGCCGAATATATTTCGTTGAGTACTGCACCTTTTTGAAATTTAATCAATATTTGGTGCAACAACAACAATCCACCTTCGAGTTAAAGGATTTGTTTTTCTATATCACCTCGACTTTTGTGGGGGACGTGTAAGATTTGTATGGATAGTATAATTTGCGTCATTTTCCTCATTCATTCTAACCACCTACATTATAAACATCTGAAGTGCTTGATTCAATGTTATATAATTGAAAGAACAATTGTCAAGTGAGTCTAGTCCAAGTGGTTGCAAGGACATTATTATCCTCCTCACCTAGTTTCAAATCCCATGATGTGACATGATGTTCTTCATGAGTCGTTTATTGGATAGTATGATCATCATGAGTTTGTTGACAAAGTCTCGAGCTTCTATAAAATCCAATTTACACTAGGTGTCATCCTCGAGGAGAAGTGCCTAGAAAGTTTCTTTAGGATATATATTTCCAATAAATAATAATATAATTGAAAGCGCAAAGAGTATGCCATGAAAACAACATGTCCCTAAAATATATATTTCCAATAAATAATAATAATAATAATAATAATTGAAAATACAAATCTTATAAAAAAAACAACATGTCAATTGAAATAATCAATAAATCACTAATAATGAAAAGAAAAAGAAAAATCATAAACTATGAAAAAAAAAAAAAAGAAGCATACACCACCATGATAGTGAACTATGAAAAATCACAAACCATGATAGTGAACTATAAAAAAGTGAATAATTACACATTGAATTGAATATATTTTAATTCACTCATAACAACATTTGGGAGTTATAATTCTTCAAGTTTATTTCTCATTTTGAAACGTGATTATGAAATAAAGACACATTTAGATATGGTTGAAAATTGTAATTATGAAACTTTTAATAATAAAAATCATCAAATCAACAAGTCAATGATGATAAAATGAAAAACCACAATACATGATACTGAACTATATAAATACATGATACTGAACTATATAAAAGTAAATAATTACACCATTGCATTAAAGATATTTTAATCATTCATAACCACATCTTATAAATTATAATACAAAGAAGGAATCTCCTAGTTATAAATTAGTATAGTAAGTTAATTTAATTAAAATTGGAATCTAACCACTTAACCTTGCATTGGGAATTTAATTCTTTATTTTGTTTTTGCATTGTGAATTGTAATTATGAAATAAAAACACCTTTGAAAATTATGAAAACTATGATTAATCTATTAGAAATTGTAATCATGAAACAACAAGATCATTAGAAATTCAACTATAGACTAGATCTATCTTAACTCCACATTGATCAAATGTCAAGAAAGATCAAATTCCTTGAAATACAAGCTTTTACTAAAAGTTTACACTTTTACAAATTTGATACCTCTCAAACTTAATAAATCTAAAATTAAAATAAATATAAACTAATAATTAATACAACTGTATCATTCTTATTTAGGTACACATTATCATCCATTATTACTCATTTTATTAATAGTTAATACACCTATATCTTTATATTATTCTCATTTTCATACACATTCTAATCACAATACATGGGACAGTTCCAACTATGTTTAATGCATACCTCTATTTGCCTAAATATAGAAATCCAACTTTGTTATTTTCATACACATTCTAATTATAATTACAATACATGGGACACTTCCACTTTTAACTATGTTTAATGCATACCTCTATTTGCCTAAATATAAAAATCCAACTTTGTTATTTTCATACACATTCTAATTATAATTACAATACATGGGACACTTCCACTTTTAACTATGTTTAATGCATACCTCTATTTGCCTAAATATAGAAATCCAACTTTGTTTAATAGCTCATTCAAGTTTTGTAATTTAATTTAAGATATTGCTAGCAAGTCAACAATTTTGTCTTCAGTATACAACCTCACTACTTTATTATCCACTCCTCACTCTAATGTATTTGGGATTTTAATGTTTTTATATTAAATTTTATATTGTTGTGTTTAAAAATATTTAAATTCAATAATGTAAATTCAATCTATAGTCATTAAATGTTTGTTATAAATAATAAAATCAATATGTAAAACATTAAATGTTTTCTAATTATAATTGGGTTAATTAGGTGTTTATGGCTTGATGGATAACCAATTAACTTTATATATGTTTAAAATAATTATTAACTTAAATTTAAATTTACTGTAAGTGAAAATAAAAATGTTTTTTCTCAGTTCTGTGTTGCAGGTAAAATAATGGATTTGAATCCTGTTAAATTTTCAGGGGTAATTTGAGTTTTGTATGGATCAAAATTTTATACATTTTAAAACCATATTTTAGAGGTTTTGTCCCATTTTAAATCAATCCAGATATTCAGAAGATCGATCAAAATTTTAAATTAACGAAAAATTTAAAAACAAACCACCAAAAAAACCTACATAAAAACTAACTAACTAGAGAAAAAATTACTCACGAATTAGCACACTCCTCTAACCAGACTTATCTTACTAAAACGATGGAGACGCATTTAGTGTCAAGTCAATGGCAATCAACATGTTCAATCACTTTATCGAGACCAGATCCGATTTGAAAGCTGGACAATATTTTACTTCTGACACTCTGTATTTGAATCTCGGCCTTCGTGCAGATCAATACAAATGGGCTGACAGTAGCAGATCTCTGAGACACAAACCATTTGAATTCTCCTCTCTTGCTGAATGCATTTGGGATTGATATTTAGCTGAGAGGAGGAAGAAGAAGCCGCCGCCGCCGCCGCCACCATGGCAGGAGGATTCGTGGCTTCGACTGGTCCTGGCAAGAACTATGCGGGAAGAGTTACAGCTTTCGTGGTCATGACCTGCTTGGTGTCCGCCACCGGGGGCCTCATTTTCGGCTACGACATCGGAATTTCAGGTGCGTTGATGGCCACAAATCTCAATTCCTGTCAGATCAATTGATATGAATTGAGATTGGTATGACAGATTAAGTGGATCTGTACTAGTTTATGGTGAAGTGTTTGTTGTATGTATTGCAGGAGGAGTGACGTCCATGGATCCTTTCCTGAGGAAATTCTTCCCAAATGTTTTCCGGAAGATGAAGCGGGCGCACACCAACGATTACTGTAAATTCGACAACCAGCTGCTCACAACATTCACTTCGTCTCTGTACATAGCTGGCCTAATCGCCTCCTTCTTCGCATCGGCCACAACGAGGCTTATGGGACGGAAGCCTTCGATATTGCTGGGCGGGCTGTTTTTCCTCGCAGGGGCGGCCTTTAATGGCGCTGCCGTCAATGTGGCCATGCTCATCGTCGGCCGCATATTGCTTGGCATTGGTGTCGGTTTCGGTAATCAGGTCAGTGCATTAGGACTATGAACTTTATATGTTAACAGTCCCATCTGAATCTAATTCTAAGCCATATTTGCAGTCTGTTCCAGTTTATTTGTCGGAGATGGCGCCTCCGAGGTTGCGAGGAGCGCTAAACATTTGCTTCCAGGTTTTCGTGAACACTGGAATCTTAGCGGCGAGCCTCATAAACTACGGCACCCAGAGACTCCATAACTGGGGATGGCGCCTCTCGCTGGCTCTAGCAGCTGTCCCGGCGGCCGTAATGACCATAGGATCGTTAGGGTTGCCCGACACGCCCAACAGCATGATCGAGAGAGGGCACCAAGAAAAGGCGAGAGCCATGTTGGAGAAGATCCGCGGGACGCCCGAGGTTCAGGAGGAGTTCGATGACCTGGTAGAGGCGAGCGAGGCGTCGAAGAAGGTGAAGCATCCCTTCCGAAATATCTTAGAAAGGAAGTACAGACCCCATCTGGTCATGGCCATCGCCATTCCCTTTTTCCAGCAGCTTACTGGGATCAACGTCATTACTTTCTATGCCCCCGTTCTTTTCAAGACGCTTGGCTTCGGCAACAATGCTTCCCTGTTCTCTGCTGTCATGACGGGGATCACCCTTGAGGTGGGGACATTCGTGTCCCTTGTCACGGTTGATAAGGTCGGCAGAAGATTATTATTCATTTCCGGAGGAATTATCATGTTCATCTCCCAGGCAAGTACTTATTTCTCGTGAAACCCTAGTGTAGATTTCATTTCATGGTTCAGTGGAAAACAGCATTTTTTTTAGCTGTAGTTCAACACATTATAAATAAAGGATATCATTTTGGGGATTAACTGTGTAGATTAAGTCATTAATTTATGATTCATATTCATGAGTATCAGTGGTAATTAACCAATAAAAGTGATGCTCACAGCGTAAAGAAGTGGGATTGAAACCAACAAAATAAATCACATATCATCAATAATCACTTCCAAAACCTATTAATTAACCGAACAAATTCAACAATTATACAAATTCTTGCTCTTAACTTTCTATATACTTTTTGGCTGTAATGAATTGCAAATTCATGCTCTTAATGTTTTTGTGTGTTCTTTCCTGTAATATTGCTCAAACTGAGTCATGGTTTGATGGTAAAGCCAAGTCTTTCATACCCCGTAATGTTCAAATCCTCCTAAAACAAGTCTGTGCAAGCAGGCCATTTCGTATGATTAGGCCTAAATGCAAGTCTTCCTGGCTATGTGTTATACACAGACTGGAGGGATGAGTGTTTTGGGTGAGCGTTGTAAACCAACTGGAGGGACCACGCCTGCTGTGCAGTGACAATCAGAAGCATATTCACTGGACAAAGCAACCACAACAACTTTCTTTCTCACTTACATAATCCCACCCCTTCTGGACCAGTGCCAGGCTAACATGATAAGTCATTCCTGAAGGATTAGATGTATTATATCCTTTATTTCAAATGTGGCTCGGAAAATCTCATGCTGGAACCTAGCTAAGCAAAAAATCCCAAAGGAAATATAGTCTGAGTTTTAGAATTTTCAAGCTCACTTTAAAGACTTTCAAATTTGACAATTCAAATTCTGCAGTGATCATCCAACCTTACATATCATTGAATCATTCAATGCAGCATAACAGGGTGGATATCGATTTCCTTAATCTGGACAATTCAACATTGATCATCCAACCTCACACAACATTTAATGTTGGATAACAGGGTGAATCAATATTGATCACCTTCATCTTAACGATTTAAATCCTACATTGATCATCCAACCTCACACAACATTCAATACTACATAACAAGATGAATATTAATCATCCTCATCTTGACAATTCAAATCATGCAGTGATCATCCAACCTCACACAGCATTCAATGCTGAATAACAAGGTGAATATTGATCTCCCTCATCTTGAACGGTTCTCACAACTCACACTGGGATTTATCTCCTCTAATATTTTAGTTGCAAACTGGAAACCTCTTTGTAACTCGAGGCCTCTTTGGATTTCTCTTGCTCTGATTTTTCTCGGTGAACAGACTCTTCAGTGTTATCTATTTCTGTAACCTGTAGCTCTAATTTGGATTTGGATTTATTAAACATTTGTGTTTTTTAAATATGGGAGCTTTATAGATCTCTGATTGAGATTTACAATACCATTCACAGGGCATTTGGATGATTTGTGTAGATGAATATGATTTGTTTCATTCTAGATAGCAGCCACCAGTTTTGAAAGGACCAGCTTCTTATATGCTGGCATTTAATTTTGTTTTCTGCAGGTAGCCATTGCAGCAATTCTAGGAGTAAAATTTGGGGGCACCGGGGAAGGCAGTCTATCCAAGGGATTCGCCGTACTGGTGGTGCTTCTCATCTGTGTCTACGTCGTCTCCTTTGCCTGGTCATGGGGTCCTCTCGGATGGCTGGTGCCCAGCGAGATCTTCCCTTTGGAGATCCGGTCGGCTGGGCAGAGCATCACCGTCTCTGTAAACCTTCTCTTCACATTCGTCGTTGCCCAGGCATTTCTTGCCATGCTTTGCCACATGAAGTACGGGCTGTTTCTCTTCTTTGGAGGCGGAGTGGTGGTGATGACACTTTTCGTTTACTGGTTGCTCCCTGAGACCAAAGGTGTGCCGATTGAGGAGATGGCTATGGTGTGGAAGGAACACTGGTTTTGGAAAAGATTTGTAGAAGCGGACAATGTAGCCATTGCTGGGGAGAAACTACCATAGATACTGTTCTAGATTTTGTATTCAAGCTCTGCTAGTTTTTATTTTGCAAAAATTATGTACAGAGGTTTAACTTTGCTTAAAATATCGACAACTGTTGTAAGATCTACCATGTAGTCGAGGATCTATGACAGTTGAGGTGACCTCTGGCTTATTCCTCTACTTCTTTTTCTCCTGCAATATGACATTG
>JASDQU010010949.1:203871-224785 GCA_032191745.1 Picea mariana | reverse complement strand
TCATGTGAAAACATCGATGTGTTGATATTTGATCTGGTTATATGAGTGGTTACTGAAGGCGTTTGTCCTCTATTGGAATACCTATGCTGTCGAACAGGTGGCTATTATCCCAAGATTCTTTCTTTAGGGTTGGTTTCTATTACATGGATCTACATTTTTACCAACATTATTTGGGTTTTTGAAAACCATCAAGGTTATACCCATGCGAGTTCTCAGGGTTATTACTGGCTATTAAGGAGCCTCTATTTCTCTGTTCATAGTCTCTCCTACCTGGTGTGAATTGTCACCCTGTGATACAAGTTAATGGTTATATGGCCTGTGTGTCCACCGTGTTGTCTCAAAGGGTTCTCACCTACTGTTGGTCATCGACTCCAGTATCCTTGTTTTGGTTCCATAGAGTGAACCCTTGATTACTCAGAGCCCACTCTTGATTGTTCAAAACCCATTTTTGATAATGAACCAGTGGGCATATTGTTGATTTTTATGAGTTGGTTGAGTAGCGTCAACAATGGTTGATTATTGGCTCGTCTCTATTGATAGCATTGACAAGGGTTTTTATTATTGGTATATAGTCACTGCATTATTTATTATGATATTTTCTCAACATGATTTAATTGGTTGATTTGAGAAATGAAAATGGATATACAATCATTGCCTCTTGTGTTGTAACAGTTGGATTGTTAACTCAACACTTTTATGGTTTGATTATGTCACATCGATGCTTTTTTCGTTATGAGTTGGTCTGTGTGGCTTTCCTACAACATGGTATAAGTTGAAATGATGGTCATTGTTATTGTGTGTTTAAATTTCCTGATCATGATCATTGCATTTTAAAATCGTGATGGTTGTGACTTGGTTGTCTGTTGTGTATGTTTTATGTATATTGTGCATTGTATTGGATATGGGAATAGGTTTTATAAAAGAAGGGTTTCATTACAATTTAATTGTTAAATTGATTAGAGGAATGGAATTGGGCATGATTTTAAAAGAACTTGTGTTTGTGTTTGATTTGAGAAAATAATGCATGGAAAATGGTTGATGTTTTGAAGAGTGGAAAAAAATGACTGTGTGTTCATTAGGAATTTGTTTTAAATATTAAACTAGACAAATGAGATGAAACAAAACTCTTATACAAGTTGTTTGGGAAGGCATATTATTTTGAGTTTGATGACACTGTGTTAAATATTTAAATGTGAATAGTGAGCAAGTTAACACACAATGATGGTTAAATTATACATAGTGATTGTTTAAATGATCACAGTAATTATTTGGTTAGTGTTAGATCATTTGCATTAAATACTGATTTGTTTTATGGATCACTTAATGGATTTTTTGAATAATATCCGCTCTTTTCCCCTACCACTATTTCACTTTTTCGCTAATTACAATCCCCTCGCCTTTCCATATCCATTATCCACTCCTTGTTTGTAGAATTTAATTATAGTTAAGAAGAACTCTGTATTGTAACAGTTTAAGATTGCAAGGATGGATTACAGTGATATGTTCTTTGGTTTACGTTACAATTGATTGTTTGTTTTTTATGAGCAGTAACCATGATCTTTCCTCCCTCATTTTAACACTTTTCTCTCAATACAACCCCTCTCATATCCTGGAAGTTGTTCTCATCCCCTTCTCATTGACAATGATTAAAAAAATTTGTATGGATTGGATTGCATGAGTCTAATATGTTTCTGAGCCAAAATTTATTTCATATTTTAAAATGAGTTGTCATGTATGGTTGTTAAAGAAACTATTTTCTAATCAATTATGCATACAAGAATGAGATTTTTTAGTTGAGGTAGACATGGAAGAGGTAACTAATGAAGAGGTAATTTGAACAGGGTCCCTAGAAGGCCAAGATTCTCCATACACTTTGATGTTGACTCGCAAGAGTTAGGCCAACTATTTCAAGTTGGTTTTTTTAATTGGATTGGGAAATGTGTGGTCCAGCCCAGGCAAGAAAGGCCTCTCTTCCAAGCTCCATAGTCCCCTAGTGTCCTTGTGCATCCTCATGTCTCACTACAACTTGAAGTTCTCGAAAATGATAGATGGAAAGAGATTTTCCACCCGATAGTCTCCCAACATCATGGCTAGCCAAATTGTAGGTACAGTTGAAGAACTACCACCCGTTGAGGGAAAGGAAAGACTAGCCTTCGCCCCTAGAATATCTGAGGAAGCGTAAACAACAAGGGTTTTAGTCAAATAAGTTTATCCAATTGAAACTGATGTAGTTGATTCATTTCATACAAAGATAAAAGAGTGACTCCATATTTTGAAAAATTTTGACCTCCCAACATTGACTCTACCCCCCTAGCCCCCGCATTCAATTGTTTTAGTGTACAACAAAAACTGAAATTAATATTCAGTGAATTTCGATTGAGTTATTAGGTAATAATAATAATAATAATAATAGGTGCAAGTCGAGCCTCTCTACCATCAACCCATGGTATCTAGACACATCCTCACAACAACCACAAAATAAAAATAACAAATTATCCTTAAACTCTAGATGAAACCAAATTGAAACTAGGAAAAAACATGAATCGACGACATAGAAATTGACAAAAAATCATGAATTGAAATGGATGACAAAGGCATCAATCAAAACTAAAAAAATCTCGAAGAGTTAGTTGAAGAGAGAGAGGGAATTTGTCTCTATCTATAATGAATGGAAGGTTTGAGTCGATGGCATAGAAATTGACAAAAAAACATGAATTGAAATGGATGACAAAGGCATCAATCAAAACTAAAAAAAGCTCGAAGAGTTAAAGAGGGAATTTGTCTCTATCTGTAATGAATGGAAGGTAACGAATTTGTCTCTATATATGTAATCTTAACTAGTTTCAACATTTTCCTCCTCCTTCCTCCTCTATACATGGCTGGTATGTTTGTGTGCTTGGGTGTCTGAGGTCTATGTGTAGTATGAGTCTGGGTTGAGTCTGGATTAGTCATGTATGTGTGTGATAGACTAGAGGAGATTGGATTGGATTGTAGGAAAAAATATCATACGTTGGAGAAAACATCTTCAAGGGAAGGGTGGTTGAGGTGCTCAACAATTTTTGTCTCATGGAGATCAATGATCTTTCTCGGTAATTGTATGAACCATAAGGTTTATTTTAAATCCATTATTTCCTCTTATCTTTGTTATGTTGTGAGAAGCAATCTCATTCATACCTTCTTTTCTTTCTACATTGAAACTTCTTCAGCCATACACCATACCAAAAATGCATGAAGTAAGGAAAGAAGTTGTTGATGTTGTTGTGGTGCAAGCTCTATTTCATTGAAAAAAGAAAGAAATTGTTGTTGTTGTTGTTCAAACCCTCGTTTGTTGAAGAAATGAAATTTCTACTCCAAATTCCCACTCCAGGTATGTATGAATGACACTAGCTCCCTCTTTTCCATTAGTTTAGCCATGATTAACCTGTAGCTTCTTTATTTTTAATTAGTTTTAACTGGCTTATTTATTTAACTCACGTGTTTATTGGATTAACCCATATGTGTATTGGTTCAACCCACCTATATTATCTCTTCTTCTTTAGTTTAACCCACATCCACCTTGCTCATTGTTTGTTTATTAACCCACCTATTTAATAAACAAGTTCTAGCTAAATTTCTAGCTCTCACTATGGCTTTGATTTATTTCTTGATTTTTTTATTAACCCACTTTAACCCACCTTTGCCTTGCTCATTGCTTGTTTATTAACCCACATGTTTAATAAACAATTTCTAGCTCTACTCTAGCTTTGATTTATTTCTTGCTTATTAACTTATTGGTTGCTTGTTTATTATTTATCCAATTAACCCAGCAATGTTTACTTGATTAACCTTCTTGTTGTAGCTTTAAAACCCTCTTCATTACATGTGTATGATTAAATGTAGGTTTTTAACCTTGTTGTTTATTGGTTTAACCTGTCATCGATTTATGCCTCTGCCATTAACTCAGTTTTCATTACTTTAACTCACCCCTCAATGCTTAACCTAATTTCTTATTGATCTAACCCACTTGTAATATATCTCTTCAATTAATTTTAACAGCGGTTTCCAATTATATTTTTTTCATTAGTTTATCCTGGCAATTTATCATTTATTAAAACATCACAATGGTCGCAGTTATCAGCCTTTGTCTATTAGCTTAACCATGTGCAATTTCTCGGCCATGATAACACATTCCACAAAAAATAAACATGAATTAATGAGAGACCTAATGTACATCTGTACAGAGAAACACGGTGAGTTGGATCTTGATATATAATGTATATATAATTACATATATGCACAAATAAATGTGTGGAATCATGTATGGTCTTCTAAATTGAATCCCATCTCTACCCAACATCAATGTGCTTTGAGGAGATGATACATTTTTTTCTCCAAATACACATGGCCTCCGAGGCTATTTGGGATGGACCATGGAGCAAGCTTTAGATATTTGGCTAGACAAGAACAAAGGTGATGGTAGAGCTCAGAGAATCCCCCTTAATGTCTTATGGTTGATTAAAATATCAAAATAAAAACCTTTCAGACCTAGATTATGTAATTTTTTGATTAGGTACAGATTTCTCTCTCTCAATATCAATTGATGCACAAACAACAGAATCCACATATGCCCCTAATTTGTACATATATTGTATGGTAATACATATTGTTGCTTCTATTATTTAATCATGGATCACTTATTCACCCGCTTCAGCAAGAAAAACATCTCGAATTGATATTGGTTTTCTTAGCTTGCAACTATTCTCATATGTATTTGTCTACTTTATTTTAATCTTGAAAACCTTTGCAATGCCCCACAATGTATCTATGTTCTCATCTTGGATTGTGTGGCTCTTATAGCCAGTTTGTTTATGAAGCAGATTCCTTGTTTATTTGGTTGAGTGAATTGTTGTTTCTCCTATCTTTAAGCATGCCCCTTCTGCATCTACTCCAAATGAGAGAACTTCTCTAGCTACTTTCGATTTTGATTATTGATTGGTACTCCAATAATTGATTACCTTTTATCATATATCTTTTGTTTCACATTGATAAAATTATCTTATGTCATCTTATCTACATCTGTGTGCTTTCTTTTTTCTCCAAACAACCTTTGTCGCATTCTTGAACAAATCTTGAGCATTTTCTTTTATCTAAGGACTCTTCAATCTCTTTGTTCTTGAAGTTCTCGCCTCTCCATTTTCTTTTGATATCTTTGTCTAGTTGAATGTATTGCCAATGTCCTAGTGTTTTATTGTGTCCATTCCTAATCTGCTTGGAATGATTGCATTTCCCTAGTAGGTTAAGTGATCAGTTGCCAATCTTCTTTTTGACTTGAAAGAATTTATAAAACCCTTTTTTATATCCCCCTCTTTATCATTTTTTACTTCATAACTCATGAAACCAAAGGTTCCTTATTATATTAATATACCTTTCATGTCACATTCAATAATCCCATTACAAGCTAGCAGTGTGAGAGTTGAGCAAGCCTAACAAATGTTATTGTATTTTAAATAAGTAGAATAAAATTAATTACTCATAGGTGCCCCTTAATCCTTGACACATGTCTTGACCACTTTGAGCAAGGAAGCCTTTACTTAAGGATGGACAAACCCCTACCATTGATTGAGTTGTTGTTTGTTGGGTGGTAGTTGAGTTTTGAAATTACTGATAAGATTTGGGCTTTGTTGAAGTTGCAAGCCAACTTCTCCATATTGCTTCAAAACTATTTTATCATAATGAATACAACTATTCATTTATACGAACATATAAACTCAGGAATACATATAAATTGTTAGTTGGTAATGCTTGATTCATCTTTTCATTTAATTAATTAGTTAGGATTTATTAATGTTGCAAGCCAACTTCTCCATACAACGTTAAAACTATTTTATCATAATGAATACAACTTTTCATTTAAACAAACATATAAACTCACTTATTATAGATATAAATTTTTCATATAAACTCACTTATAGATATAAATTGTCAGTTAGTAATGCTTGAAACTAGTAAGTGGGTTCAACCTTTCATTTAATTAATTAGTTGGTAATGCCTGAGTGGAGTTTATTAAAATCTATTTTGCAAATTTGTCAAAACCCTAACCATGTGTTCAGAGTGCATGTTAAAAATGAAGTGAAATTAATATTAAGAAAATTCCATTAAACTAAAAATATGAAACTATGAAAAAAAGAACTTACCCAACCTTTTTGCTAGCACCATGGACAACACATACTAAGAACAACAAAATAAAAATAAAAATTAGTGCTAGATTATAGACTACACTAAATCGAAACATAGTAAAAAGCAAGAATTGAAAAATCAATAAATAGAAACTGAGTAAAAAGCATGTATTTAAAAAGGGATAAATCAAAACTGAAAAAGCATCCATCGAAACTATAAAAGCATGAGCAGTTGGTAGAAGAGAGAGGGAAACTTGTCACTATCTGTAACGGATTGGATCGATAATTTGAGAGAGGCAAGTAGAGGCCAGAAACTATCTATCCGTTGGAGGTGAAAGAAGATATATATATATGTGTGTGTGTGTGTGTGTGTGTGTGTGTGTGTTTATAATCTTACGAACCCTGTTTCAACCTTTTCCTTCTCCTCCTCTATCTATGAGTCTGGACTGGTATGCCTGTGTGGTCGTGTGAGTCTGTGTATGGTCTGATTCTGGGTCGAGTCAGGTTTGTATGAGTCGGGTCGAGTCTGAGTATGTGGGATAGAGGAGGAGACTGGACTAGATTGGAGTCACCTGCATCATTTCTTGGAGAAAACATCTTCGAGGGAAAGGCAACTGAAATTTTGGCTGAAGGAGATTAATGATCTCTCTCAGTTTTTGGCTTATGGAGATGAATGATATCTCTCAGTAATATTATAAATTGTATGGTTTATTTTGATTTTGGTATTTCTTCTCATCTCTGTGATCTGCTGTGAAAAGCAATCTGATTCATTACATTGTTTTCTTTTTAATTTCTAAATTTTTCAGCCATACACCGCACTAGAAGGAAGTAAAGAATTGTCGATGCTGCTGCTATTCAAACCCTACTTCGTTGAAGAATGGAAGGAAGTTGTTGTAGCTATTGTTCAAGTCCTCAATCACAGAAAAAATGAAATCGCTACTCAAACTCCCACTCTAGGTATGTATTGATGGCTATGTGTCTCTCCCTTTAAATCTTTGATGCGCCCGCCGTGATTATGAAATTTGGATTCTCATTACTTGCTCCATACACCTATATATGGATGGATTTGGGTATAGCTTAACCATTTTGACCCTGGTGCTTGCATTTCTCATGGTCAGGATAAGAGTAGGTTTCTTTTGACTTTGAGAACAATGGTTTAAAACTATGTAATAACATAGGAAATGAAACCCTGAATTTAATGGTTATAGGTTCATTAGGGTTCTCCGTCGCTTATAACATTAGGGTTCTCCCTATTAAATATATTGTACCCTCAACAGTCTGACCATACACTGCCAGCTGTACTAGACAGTTGTACTTTCTATTTTTGTCTTGCTTGAGCATATTTAGCTCAACCATCTTGCATTGTAACTTGGTTCTGTACTTCTTTATACATTTCAATATACTGTTCTATTCTCTACTCTCTGTATTTTCTCATTGCTTCACAATTTATCATGGTATCAAAGCTTCAAGTGTAAGCCTCTTCACACAGTCCGGAGAGCAACTCGATCCTCACAGCGTAGAGCCTCACGGATCTTGAGAGCACGCGACACAGCCTTTTCACAAGGTTTGGAGAGTTGTTCGTAATACTCTTTAAATATTGTCATAGGAAGCTTGCAGAGGTTGCAGAGCATACTTCGCTCAAAAGAACAAGGAAGAAGAGAATGCAGAAGAAGAAACTTTAAAGAAACCTGCACAATTTTTCAAAGAAACGTCAAAAATTGACACAGAAGAGCTGCAGAACAAAAGAATGTTGAAAGAACTCGAAGAATTCATTCAAAACTGTCATAGATTGTTGTAGAAGCTACAATAGTTTAAAGTTTTTGTGAAATTCTCTCAAATATGTCAAAGATTGTAGCAGACAACGAAGAAGTCGTGAAATTTTTTCAAATCTTTGAAAGATTCATAAATCTTTCTTCCACACGTGTAAAGAACACGTCTCAGGTGCAAGGAACAGCCACTGAGGCCGTAAGATTCGCCCTACGAATGAATCCAGAGCGGAAAACCATTCTAGAAGGGATGAGGAGAGTGCAGAATAGGCGAAATCATTTTAGCCATCAGATCTTGCGCAGAGACCCGACAGCCGTTGGATCAGCGAGAAAGTGCACGAGGTTTAACCCTCTAGAGCGCACAGGAGGAATTTCCACTTGCGAAATCTCGAGAGGATATGTGAGCCGTCCATCTCAGAGGACAGGTGGTAGCAGATCAATGCATCATCAAATCAACATTCAGGGTTTCAAGCTGTCAAAGAAATTTGACATCGCAACTCGCGAAATCGTGATCAGATCTCAGCCGTCCATTTTGCCTGGACACGTGATAGACATCAAGGGTGCCGTCAGTGTATCGACATTCGGAGTTTCACGTTGACAGAAATTTGGAGCATCGCAAATCGCGATATCCCGAGGTTGAATCAGGATCGTCCATCTTTCAAGGACGCATGGCGTAACTCCGAGGACTCGAAAAAGTCCCGAAAAGGAAAGAGCCTATCGGCATATTGGGATTCAGCAAATCATGAATCTTGAGGACAAGAGACTCAAGCACTTTGAAACTCCGAAGTCTGAAATCATGACAGGAGGAACCCTTCATTTGCGGGGCCCAGCTGATGTCATCTCGTCATACGAGTCAATCGATGCATTGACATTTTGTGGAACCTGGAGACAAGACGTCCGGTTCATATCCATTTGCGAAATCGTGAGGAGAGATCACGACCATTCATCTATTGAGGACGTGTGTCGCAGATCGAAGCAATCGGGAAAAGTCCCGACAGGACAACACCATCAAAAAATCGAAGATCAGGGAATCGAGGAGTAAGAAAACCTCGACATTAGAACTCACGAAATCCAGATAAGTCCTGGACCATCAGATCACACAAGATCTGGACCGTTGAATTGTCCAAAGGCGTTTTTTGCGTTACGACATTTTTTTTTAAGGAAAAAGAACGGGAAAAGCCCGTAGCGCCTTGACATTCAAGCGCATGGTCACATTGCAAGGAAACCAAAGGGCCATTCAAGCCCGATAATCTCCCATAGGCCATCATCAAATCGGCATTTCTGAGATCGGAGGTAAATACGAATTTTTCCCTCTATTTCTTCTGCCATTTTTTTTGAAATGGCATCATCTAGCAACCTAGGACCAACTCAGGGTCCGATTCTTCTGGGAAAGAACTATGAGTTCTGGTCTCTTCGAATGAAGTCGTTCTTGGAATCACAAGAGTGATGGGAACCAGTGGATCTTGGATATGTGGAACCATATCCATTCGCCCTCACTGCCATGACAAATGTGCAGAGAATTGCTCAGGGAACTCTGAGGATCAAAGAAAAAAAAGCAAAATTTTGGATTCAAAATTCTATGGATGATTCGATATTCTCGAAAATCACAGGCGTTGGTACTTCCAAACAGGCCTGGGACATCCTTAAATCTTCCTACCAAGGAAATGACAGGGTCAAAATAGTTAAAATGCAGACCTTGTGGACACAATTCGAGACTCTATGGATGACAGAGTCCAAAACTGTAGATCAGTTCATGACCAGAGTCATGGGAGTCATGAACCAGATCAGATTGATTGGTGAAACCATCACTAATCAACGAATTGTTAAGAAAATCCTCATAAGTCTTCCCAAGAAATTTGAAATGGTTGTCACAGCCATCCTTGAATCCAAGGATCTGTCAAGATTTTCAACAGATGAACTAATTGGTTCTCTGCTGACACATGAGACCAAACTGAATCTGATAGATGAGTCCATCTCCAACACATTCAAAACTCAATTCTCCTTCAGCAGAGGGAGAGGCAGAGGAAGAAGTATAGGTCACCAAGGAAGAGGGATCCATCAAAATAACTCNGGAGAAGATCAAATGACAAATCAAGCATACAATGCTATTACTGCAAAAAGTATGGGCACTATGAATCTGAATGCAGGAAGAAGCAGGCAGATCAGCTTTCAGGCAGAGCACATGTGTCAAATCACATGGGAGAAAATTCAGGAGGTATGCTTCTCTCATGCCACAAAACTGAACAACATCCTAAAGATCTCTGGTTGCCGGATAGTGGATGCAGCAATCACATGACAGGTAACAAAGAATTACTTTCCTGCATTGATTCATCAACATCATCTGATATTACACTTGGAAATGATCATTTAGTCAAAATTCAAGGAAAAGGAACTGTTCCTATTCTTACTAAACAAAATGTAAAGAAAGTCATATGTAATGTCTATCATGTTCCAGACTTGAAACATAACTTGTTAAGTGTAGGATAGCTCATTGAAAAAATATATAAGTTACTTTTTGAGGGAGCATCTTGCAAAATCTATGATAGAAAACCCAACATAAATTTGATTTCTAAAATCTATATGACTCCAAATAGGATGTTTCCCCTTACCCTCAGAACTGCAAATCCGAGTCAACCTTATGCACAGAGTGCATCAACCCTGAATGAAATAATGGTTTTGCATAAAATATTTGGACATCTACCATTTCAGAGTCTAAGTATTCTTTAGAAAAACTCCATGGTCAAAGGTCTACCTATTTTTAAAGAGAAAATCCCCCCATGTGAGTCCTGCATACTTGGAAAACACAAGAGAACTAGTTTTCCACAGTCTTCCAATCAAGCCAAACAACATCTTGAAATAGTTCACACTGACCTATGTGGACCAATGCAAACAGAGTCAATAGGTGGTAGTTTTTACTTTCTAACTTTTATTGATGATTTCAGTAGGAAAATATGGGTCTATTTTCTCAGACACAAGTCTGAAACATTTACAAAATTCAAAGAATTCAAAGAAGAAGCTGAAAAACAGAGTGGAAAATTTCTCAAAGTACCCAGGTCAGATGGAGGAGGAGAATACAACTCCGGAGAATTTGCAAATTTCTGCAAATCTCAAGGCATCATCATGCAAGCAACAACAAGCTATACTCCACAGCAGAATGGAGTGGCTGAAAGAAAAAATCAGACCATCATGAATATGGCAAGAACACTTCTTAAAGAAAAACACTTGTCAAATACTTTTTGGGCTGAAGCGGTAGCATGCTCAGTTTATCTTTTGAACAGATCACCAACCACCAGTCTACAGATGAAAGTCCCCAAAGAAGCATGGAGTGGGACAAAGCTCAATGTAGCTCATCTAATGACATTTGGATGCATAGCATATGCACACATCCCTTCTAAATTAAGGAAGAAGATTGATGATAGAAGTGAAAAATGTATTTTCACTGGCTATAGTGAAACAACTAAAGCTTACAGGCTTTACAATCCCATCACCAAGAAATTATTTCTCAGCAGAGATGTACAATTTCTAGAAAATAAATTCTGGAATGATTCTGAAACTCAGCAAGTGGACAGTCAAAATCCATTGCTGCCATGTTCTGAAAACACAGCAAATTCAGCACAACAAGTACCTCAAACTACTCTTCCAAGACTATTGGTACAAGGACAACCAGATCACACACAGGATAGCTCAACTTCTAGCAGAGAATCATTCTCTGAACCACAGAATCATAGAACTTGAAGTTTGAGAGAAATCCATCAACAGTTGGATGACTTTGAGCAGCACAATCTTTTCGCTTTAATGTCATGTCAACCTACATCCTTTAAGGAAGCAACTAAGGAGCCACATTGGGTTCAAGCCATGAACCAAGAAATTGACTCCATTGAGAAGAAGAAGACATGGGATGTTGTTGATTTTCCAAGACACAAGAAAAGTATTGGTGTCAGGTGGGTTTAAAAAACCAAACTAAATGAAAAAGGACAGATTGAAAAGCACAAGGCAAGACTTGTTGCCAAAGGATTCTCACAACAACCAGGTACTGATTATGGTGAAACTTTTGCTCCAGTAGCAAGGTTAGACACTGTCCGAACTCTATTGGCCATAGCAGCACAACACAAATGGCAAGTATACCAGATGGATGTCAAGTCAGCATTCCTGAATGGTTTTTTAGTAGAAGAAGTTTATGTCAATCAACCACTTGGATTTGAAGTCCAAGAGCACCCAGCCAAAGTGTATCGATTGAAGAAAGCCTTGTATGGCTTAAAGCAAGCTCCAAGAGCTTGGTACAATAGAATTGACACTTACGTGATCAAAAGTGGTTTCAGCAGAAGCCAAAATGAACCAACACTTTATACCAAAATAGATCATCACGGTAAAATACTAATTGTATGTTTATATGTTGATGACATGATTTACACAGGAAATCTAGAGCTAACAGATTTCAAACATGCCATGTAATCTGAGTTTGAGATGACAGATCTTGGCATAATGAAATATTTTTTAGGCATTGAGGTTCATCAATCAGCCAAAGGCATTTTTTTCTGTCAAAAAAAGTATGCAGCAGACATCATCAAACAGTTTTACATGGAAGGATGCAATCCATAAGAAACACCCATCCCTTTAGGCACAAAATTAAGCAAGAATGATGAAGGTCCCACAGTGGATTCTACTTTATACAAAAGTTTAGTAGGAAGTTTGTTGTATCTTACAAAAACAAGGCCTGACATCATGTATGCAGCTAGCCTTGTTTCCAGATTCATGGAATCACCAAAAGATTCTCATTGGAGAATGACAAAACGAATTCTGAGATATGTTGCAGGACAATTTTGGTTTATGCTACACTAAATCTGATAGTAATCAACTCTCTGGTTACATAGATAGTGACTTTGCAGGTAGCCTAGATGAAAGGAAAAGCACATCAGGATATGTTTTTCAACTGGGCATGAACCTGATTTAATGGGCATCGAAGAAGCAGCCAATTGTATCCATATCTTCTGCAGAGGAAGAGTATGTAGCTGCTACCTCAACTTCTTGTCAAGCTGTATGGCTAAGAAGATTATTGAAAGAAATGTCACACACAGAAAAGGATCTAACTCCTATTTTCTGTGATAACACATCAGCAATTGCATTATCCAAGAACCATGTGTTCCACAAGAAAAGTAAACACATTGATACTCGATTTCATTTCATACGCGAGTTAGTCAATAATGGTGACATTGCACTACAATTTTGTGGTTCTCGAGATCAGCTTGCTGATATCTTCACAAAGCCACTAGGAAAGTCAGTTTTTGATTTTCAGCGACAACACTTAGGCATATTCAGTGCTGCTGATTGTAACTATTGAGTCTAAGAGGGAGTGTTAAATATATTGTACCCTCCACAGTCTGACCGTACACTGCCAGCTGTACTGGACAGTTGTACTTTCTATTTTTGTCTTGCTTGAGCATATTTAGCTCAACCATCTTGCATTGTAATTGGGTTCTATACTTCTTTATACATTTCAATATACTATTCTATTCTCTACTCTCTGTATTTTCTCTTTGCTTCACAATTTATCACTCCCTAGCTTATAACATTTGGTTTCTTCCTCCCTTAGAAATTAAGGGCTAAATGATAGGATGAATTTAAGCTTATATGATTTCCATATAACAAATATGCATTGTATATAATGCATAGTATGAAAATCTTTAGCAGATCTGTCAATTTTGAACTCTGTATCTGTGATCTCCGATATCTCCACTGTTTTAGCAAATCTCCATCTCTGCTAATTTGCATGATATTGGTAGTTTAATCTCTATTTATTGGAGAAAACAGTCTCTAATTTCAAACTCTATATCTATAATTATCTCCGATATCTCCACTGTTTAGCAAGTCTTGGTATTCTGACAAGAGATAGTTTATTATTTTTGGGTTATTTTTGGCGATGTCCCCTGTCTTTAAGAAATTAACTCCACAGAAGTTTATTTGAATACAAATCCAAAATCCCATTATTCACGAGTTAGTTACTTTTTACAGCACCAATACATTATTTTCCATCCATTAATGTGGTTTCTCAGGCTATCACTAAATTATATTAATAGATGCTTTTCTTTACCCATGGCGAGTAGGAAAATAGTCGTCAAAACAGTCATCATTTCATGGAAAATACTACCATGTTTTTTTGTACACCATTTCATCGAAAATATCACTAAATTATATTAATAGATGCTTTCCTTTACCCATGGCGCGTAGGAAAATAGTCGTCAAAACAGTCATCATTTCATGGAAAATACTGCCATGTTTTTTTTTACACCATTTCATCGAAAATACTGCCATGTTTGAACCGCCCGGTATCATGTTTGAATCGCCTTGTATCATGTTTAAACCTGTTAGTCATCATTTCATCGAAAATACTGCCATGTTTGAACCGCCCGATATCATATTTAAACCTGTTAGTCATCATTTCATCGAAAATACTGCTATATTTTTTTTCACATCATTTCATCGAAAATACTGCCATGTTTGAACTGCCCGATATCATATTTAAACTTGTTAGTCATCATTTCATCGAAAATACTGCCATATTTTTTTTCACATCATTTCATCGAAAATAATGCCATTTTTAAACCGCCCGGTATCATATTTAAACCTGTTAGTCATCATTTCATCCAAAATACTGTCATATTTTTTTTCACATCATTTCATCGAAAATACTACCATGTTTGAACCGCCCGGTATCATATTTAAACCTGTTAGTCATCATTTCATCGAAAATACTGCCATATTTTTTTTCACATCATTTCATCGAAAATACTGCCATGTATGAACCGCCAGGCATCAAATCTGTTAGTTAGAAGGTCAATTGAATTATCTTTCCTCGCCAATTGAATTATCTTTATTATAATTTTATAAATTAAAATTAATATATTTTTATTAATACATAATTTTTTTTATTTTATAAAAAATATTAAAATCATTTAAGTTTTTTTCCACTGCTTACAATGTCTATTACAAATAAATATGTTTTTTCTTTAAGGAAGGAAATCGTCCGGTTCTCCGCTCTTTTATGCTGGTGATGATCGAGGTGGTTTATTTATACTTTAATGTTCGGCCTGGGCCATCTTTGATGCAATGCTCAACTGTTGTTTGATATTTCATACGTTATATTCATAAATGTTTTTTATATAATCTTATGTATGGTATTTCGTAGATTAGTTAATATTTTTAAATAGATATTTATGAAAAATATAATATGTAGGTAGTTTAATTATTTTATTAAAAATAAATTTGTAATGAAAATAATAATTATGGTGTATAGTTATTTAAATTACTATAAATAATTTTTTATAAATTGTTAAAATTAAATCTATAATCAAAACAAAATGTAATATGGATTCATTTAGATTATTATAAAAAAAATTATTTAATTTTTTATGGTTATAATAAATATTTTTATATGGATTTTTTTTTACAGATAAATTAATTATGATCATTAAGATATGGAAGTGGAAAAAGGTAATTATATTTTTTTAATTCAATATTAACTATATAAATATTTATCTTATTTTAATTATATGAGATTATTTAATCATTTATCTTAGTTTAATCATATGTGATTATTTTAATTATATAAGATGATAAGTAAAATTTTGTTATTAAAATCCCACGATTTATGAATGTTACTTTGGAAATCAAGATGATAGAGCCAACGCGGGTCGGTAAAACAAGGATGCAAGAATGAGCTCTGCAACTAGGGTTCCGTAATCCCTAGGCGACACGAACTGTGCACAACTGATGGCCGCCCCGCAGGGGCCTCCAAATCACAAAGAGGGGATGCCGCCCGACCTCCCTTACAACCAAGTCATCATCGGCAAGGACGCTGAAGTGGGTACGAAGAGGCCCACGTTTGAAACACCTCCTAATATGCGCGCAACCCTTCTAGAGGATGGGACCTTCAAAGACCGCGACATAGACATTGATCCAGACAAGAGGGCGGCCCCAGCAAAAGCCTCGGCCCCTTGGACTCCCGGGAAATGCATCCCACAGGCGCCTTAGGCCCCAAAATATGTGGTAAGCTCACCATGCATAGAGGAGCAAAAACAATATATGCGTGATAATGCTCTGGTTGGAAATTTTCTAGGGCTCTGGCCATCTGAGAGAGATTTGATCAAATGGATCCATTACTGGTGGAAACCAAGAGGTCATTATGACCTACAGATGGGGTCCAAAGGATTTTTCACTATTATCTTCCACAACCCAGAAGACCGTAATCGTGTCTTTGACGGAGGACAATATTTTTATAACTCAGCCAACCTCTTCCTGAGATTTTAGACAGAAAAGTTTAGTCCTGAGAAAGAGGATTTCGCCCATGCGCCCGTATGGATCAGGTTGTATTCCCTCCCACAAGAGTTTTGGTTGGAAGAGGTATTAGCAGGTATCGGCAACACCATTGGCGTATACGTGAAGTCTTCAGAAGCCACTAAGCAGCATAGATACACCTCATATGCGTGAATCTGTGTTTACCTGAACATAGCCAAGCTGCTCCCAGGTTCCATCACACTGGAGTACCACGATGAAGAATGGTCTCAAACCATTGATTATGAGCATATCCCATTTCGCTGCAGAAAATGTCACGAACACGGCCATCTCTTCCGAGAATGCCCACTCAACGCGGTTCACAGGGAGGAAGCCTTAGACACCGGCAAAGACAAGGAAGGCTTCGCACAACCGGTAGGAAGACGGTGGCAGGGAAACAGGAAACAACCAGCCCAGGTATGTAAAGAACCATCCACTAGTAATAAATATGCTATTTTTCAAGATCAACCTGAAAACCCTTTAAATGATGCAACCCTGCAACCCCATCCCCGGCACAATAAGCCACATTCCCCTTCCCTGCAAAGCGAACCCCAAGCCGAGGACCAGAATAAAGGTCATTCCCCTCAGAACAATGAGCCCCCTCCCATGTCCCTGAGCCTGGTTCAAGAACAGTCAACTCCGCAGGAAACAGAAGATGGTGACGAAGAAATGGAGTTAGAGGAACAGGACCTGGCCGGAGTGGATCTAGAACACCTGGAGCACGCCTATCGACATCAAAAGCTCTACACCATCCCGAGGGACCAGCTGAGAAAAGTACACAAGGTCTACCTCAACTTGTCAGCAGGGTCTTCGGCTAGAGCTAGCAAGGCTCTGGGTGTCCAAACCAATCAATCTAAAACCCCAAGTAAAGTTCAGAAAGAAGAAAAGAAAAGAGGATGGAAATCCACTAGAAAGCTCATACAAGAAATAGGGAACTTTATGGTGAACTCAGGATAGATCCACCTGATCTCGGACAGTTTTCCTCCCCTCCCCCCTCCATCATCCTCATGAAGATTATCTCCTAGAACGTTAGAGGTCTCAATGGTTGTAGCAAACAAAAATTGCTACGGCAAATGATCTTAGCGGAAGCACCAGATGTTGTTTTATTGCAGGAAATGAAATGTACCTCAGAAGATATGGACAGGATACTCCCCTACTGCTGGAAACAAGGCGGAGTAGTCTTAGTCGATGCCATAGGAACTGTCGGAGGACTAGCCATCCTATGGAACACCAATATCGTGCTTTTGAATAACTTCTGCGCCACCAAGTGGTCCATCACAGCAGAGTGCAAGCTCATTGGTTCAAATCGTCCTGGACATTTAACCTGTGTTTATGGCCCGACAACTCCAGGGGATAAGAAAGATTTTCTCCATAGCCTACTCCACGCACCTAATATCACCCAGAGGGATAGGTGGATTATCGGTGGGGACTTTAATATTATACGCACCCTGACAGAAAAAAAGGGAGGATCAAGGAGACTGGATCGGGACTCAAATGATTTCAACAATCTCATTGAAGAGCTTGGCCTCATCGACTTGGAGCCCAGCAATGACCTCTACACTTGGACAAACAGAAGGATAGGAGTGCACCAAGTCAATTGCAAACTGGATTGCTTCCTCACCTCAGAGGCTTTTATGATGGAAGGGGTGGCCATGGACTCTACCATTCTAAACCTCTCCGGTTCAGACCATTGGCCCATTCAGCTGTGGGTGGACGTCTCAGCAACGCCGAGGAGAAAACCATTTCGGTTTGAACAGTTCTGGCTTGATCACCCCGACTTCCAAAAAAACATTCAAGAGTGGTGGCGACAGGCGGAAATCCTCTATGGATCAAAAATGTATAAATTCCAGCAAAAAATCAAAAATTTGAAGCAAACACTTAAAAGCTGGAATAAGCTCACCTTCGGAAGCATCTTCGACTCCCAAAAAGAGTTGAGACAGTAGATGGAGGAGATTCAGCGACTGATCAGGGAACAAGGGCTCACGGATGATCTGAAAGAGCAAGAAATGAAAGTAAACTAGCAACTGGAATATAGGAAGAAGCAGGAAGAGATCCTATGGAAACAAAAATCACGGGTTGTATGGCTCAAGGAAGGGGAATGTAATACAAAGTTCTTCCATCGCACTGTTATCCAGCGAAGGCATTCCAACAAGATCACGCATCTAACTACAGAAACTAGAGAAGTCATACACTCCCATGCTAATTTGGAAAAAACTTTAATCAAGCACTTCCAGGAACTCCTTACCGAGCCCATTCAAGACAGGAGCGAAGCTATTCAGAGAATTACAAGACATGTGCCCACACTCATAACCTAGGAGCAACATGCAGCCCTCCTTCGTCCTATCTCAATAGAATAAGTAGACTAGGCACTTGAGGACACTCCCAAATGCAAAGCTCCAGGACCAGACGGCTTCACCAACGATTTTTTTCACCATTGCTGGCCGATGATACACACCGAGGTATGGGAAATCTTAGAAGATTCAAGAGCCATTGGCCAGGTTCTTCAAGCCCTTAATGCAACTTTCATCACCCTAGTCCCTAAAGAAGGACACGCACACAGGCCTGCGCAGTATAGACCCATAGCGCTCTACAATTTTATATATAAGCTTCTCACAAAAGTGATAGCACGCAGGCTCAAGCCAATATTGCCAGCAATCATCTCCCCGGAGCAATCCGGATATGTCGAAGGAAGACAAATTATGGACAACATAATCTTAGCACATGAAGTCATTCACTCCCTGCAAAAAACCAAGACTCTAGGTATGCTTCTCAAATTAGATCTCTCCAAAGCCTTCGACAAGCTCAGCTGGGAATATATGCAAGCCATGCTTCTAGCTTTCGGTTTTTACCAAAACTAGGTTACATGGATTCTCAATCTTAACTCTTCGGCTTTCTTCTCCCTTCTTATCAATAACGTGCCCTCGAAACCTTTCTCCCCCTCAAGAGGGATCAGACAGGGCGACCCCCTCTCCCCCTTTCTCTTCATTATCATGGCCGAGGGCCTCAGCCGCTCCATCCACGCTACCCTCCATTCTAATCATTTAACAGGTCTTCCTCTCCATGGCATTTCTCCCCCTCTATCGCATAGTCAGTTTGTCGATGATACCCTCCTAATGGGTATCCCCACTGTCCGAGAAGCCGTTTCCATCCAGTCTATCCTTCATTCTTTCTCGGAAGCCTCGGGTTTGGACTGCAATAAGGACAAGTCCCTTATCTTCTTTTTCAACACTCCCCCACAGGTTCAGCAGCACATTTTGGGTCTCCTTGGTTTCAAACGGAGCTCCCTTCCATCCAAATACCTCAGGATTCCTTTAATTGACAATGCCCTCAGGAACTCCTCTTGGGAACATCTCCTCTCTTCCTTCTCCAAGACATTATCCTCCTGGACTTTTCGTGCTCTAAATCTCCCCAGCCGACTCATCCTACTCAAAAGCGTTCTCCAAGCCCTCCCAATCTACACCTTTTCCGCTCTAGCAGCCCCAAAATTCATACTTACGACCATCAAGAGCATGCAATGGAACTTCCTATGGCAAGGCCTTACCAAGGAGAAGAAAATAGCGCTGGTTGGCTGGGACAAGATCTGCAAGCCAAAAGAACAAGGAGGTCTCGGTTTGAGAGATCCAGGTATAATGAATAAAGTACTCAGTGCTAAACTCTGGTGGTGATGGTTGAAATACCCCAAGGAGCTCTGGGCCAAACTCTGGAGGAAGAAATACACCCCAAGCCTGCCAGAAAAGCGCCTCATACGTTGGAATGGGGATGACCAAGGCTCCCTGATATGGACAGCAGCTAAGCAGAATAGACAGTTGGTCACGCAACATGCTTTCTGGGAGATAGGCAATGGGGAAACTGCCCTCTTCTGGTAGGATTCATGGCATCAATGGCCAGCATTGGGAGATGAAGAGTGGGCACCTCACATTTGCACTCAAGCGACGCAGGCAGGATTGACCCAAG
Source organism: Picea mariana (assembly GCA_032191745.1). NCBI lineage: Eukaryota > Viridiplantae > Streptophyta > Pinopsida > Pinales > Pinaceae > Picea > Picea mariana. Next base: position 204,582 of record JASDQU010010949.1, on the reverse strand, counting down.
TAGCGAATTACTGGAAAAATGATCCCACAGACTCCACCTGGTGTTGTTGGCGAGTGGATAGGGCACGCATGCATCTGGAGCGACAGGTCAACCTTGCACCTCTGCAAGCTGAGCTGGCCAAGAGGAAAATCCTCAAAATTGAGGGAGAATACATCCTACGCTGGGGCTACGGGACACAGGGCATCTTCAACACCAAGGAAGCCTACCGACCGACTCAAGACGCAACTAAATCCTCCACCAGCATCGCAAATTTGGAAAAAAATCTGGAGCCTTAAACACTGGCCGAAAATCTCCCTCTTCCTTTGGTTGGTCTCACACTCAAGTGTATTAACTTGGGATAACCTTATGAAAAGACGTTTTTTGGGCCCTTCTTTTTGTATCCTCTGTGGAGAAGCTGAAGAAAATTTAAATCACCTCCTCAACACCTGCCCCTACACCAATCAAATCTGGGATCAAGCAATAATCGTTATGCATGCCTCAGACCGCCACAGGGATAGCCTCTTTGAAACTCTTTTGAACTGGAGAGATTCGGCCTTCCACTCGACTCTCCTCAATCGCATTTGGCAGCTCCTTCCCGGTTTCATCCTTTGGAACACCTGGAAAGAAAGAAACCATAGAATTTTCAGGAACCTCTCCCATCCGTGGCAGCAATGCTGGCATCAGTGCCGTCGTAACATCCTGGAATCCATTCACCTTCAGAACTGGTCTAGC
>JASDQU010010949.1:178908-202042 GCA_032191745.1 Picea mariana | reverse complement strand
TGGGTGTCCAAACCAATCAATCCAAAACCCCAAGTAAAGTTCAGAAAGAAGAAAAGAAAAGAGGACGGAAATCCACTAGAAAGCTCATACAAGAAATAGGGAACTTTATGGTGAACTCAGGACAGATCCACCTGATCTCGGACAGTTTTCCTCCCCTCCCCCCTCCATCATCCTCATGAAGATTATCTCCTGGAATGTTAGAGGTCTCAATGGTCATAGCAAACAAAAAATGCTACGGGAAATTATCTTAGCGGAAGCACCAGATGTTGTTTTATTGCAGGAAACGAAATGTACCTCAGAAGATATGGACAGGATACTCCCCTACTTCTGGAAACAAGGTGGAGTAGTCTCAGTCGATGCCATAAGAATTGCCGGAGGACTAGCCATCCTCTGGAACACCAATATCGTGCTTTTGAATAACTTCTGCGCCACCAAGTGGTCCATCACAGCAGAGTACAGGCTCATTGGTTCAAATCGTCCTGGACATTTAACCTGTGTTTATGGCTCGACAACTCCAGGGGATAAGCAATATTTTCTCCATAGCCTACTCCACGCACCCAATATCACCCAGAGGGATAGGTGGATTATTGGCGGGGACTTTAATATTATACACACCCTGACAGAAAAAAAGGGAGGATCAAGGAGACTGGATCAGGACTCAAATGATTTCAACAATCTCATTGAAGAGCTTGGCCTCATCAACTTGGAGCCCAGCAATGGCCTCTACACTTGGACAAACAGAAGGACAGGAGTGCACCAGGTCAATTGCAAACTGGATCGCTTCCTCACCTCAGAGGCTTTTATGATGGAAGGGGTGGCCATGGACTCTACCATTCTAAACCTCTCTGGTTTCGACCATTGGCCCATTCAGCTGTGGGTGGACGTCTCAGCAACGCCAAGGAAAAAATCATTTCGGTTTGAACAGTTCTGGCTTGATCACCCTGACTTCCAAAAAAACATTCAAGAGTGGTGGCGACAGGCGGAAATCCCCTATGGATCAAAAATGTATAAATTCCAGCAAAAACTCAAAAATTTGAAGCAAACACTTAAAAGTTGGAATAAGCTCACCTTCGGAAGCATCTTCGACTCCCAAAAAGAGTTGAGACAGCAGATGGAGGAGATTCAGCGACTGATCAGGGAACAAGGGCTCACGGATGATCTGAAAGAGCAAGAAATGAAAGTAAATCAGCAACTGGAAGATAGGAAGAAGCAGGAAGAGATCCTGTGGAAACAAAAATCACGGGTTGTATGGCTCAAGGAAGGGGAATGTAATACAAAGTTATTCCATCGCACTGTTATCCAGCGAAGGCATTCCAACAAGATCACGCATCTAACTATAGAAACTGGAGAAGTCATACACTCCCATGCTGATTTGGAAAAAACTTTAATCAAGCACTTCCAGGAACTCCTTACCGAGCCCATTCAAGACAGGAGCGAAGATATTCAGAGAATTACAAGACATGTGCCCACACTCATAAACCAGGAGAAAAATGCAGCCCTCCTTCATCCTATCTCAATAGAATAAGTAGACCAGGCGCTTGAGGACACTCCCAAATGCAAAGCTCTAGGACCAGACGGCTTCACCAACGAATTTTTTCACCATTGCTGGCCGATGATACGCATCGAGGTATGGGAAATCTTAGAAGATTCAAGAGCCACATGCCAGGTTCTTCAAGCCCTTAATGCAACTTTCATCACCCTAGTCCCTAAAGAAGGACACGCACACAGGCCTGTGCAGTACAGACCCATAGCGCTCTGCAATGTTATATATAAGCTCCTCACAAAAGTGATAGCACGCAGGCTCAAGCCAATATTGCCAGCAATCATCTCCCCAGAGCAATCTGGATATGTCGAAGGCAGACAAATTATGGATAGCATAATCTTAGCACATGAAGTCATACACTCCCTGCAAAAAACCAAGACTCCAGGTATGCTTCTCAAATTAGATCTCTCCAAAGCCTTCGACAAGCTCAGCTGGGAATATATGCAAGCCATGCTTCTAGCTTTCGGTTTTGACCAAAACTGGGTTACATGGATTCTCAATCTTACCTCTTCGGCTTTCTTCTCCCTTCTTATCAATGGTGTGCCCTCGAAACCTTTCTCCCCCTCAAGAGGGATCAGACAGGGCGACCCCCTCTCCCCCTTTCTCTTCATTATCATGGCCGAGGGCCTCAGCCGCTCCATCCACGCTGCCCTGCATTCTAATCATTTAACAGGTCTTCCACTCCATGGCATTTCTCCCCCTCTATCGCATAGTCAGTTTGTCGATGATACCCTCCTAATGGGTAGCCCCACTGTCCGAGAAGCCGTTTCCATCCAGTCTATCCTTCATTCTTTCTCGGAAGCCTCGGGTTTGGACTGCAATAAGGACAAGTCCCTTATCTTCTTTTTCAACACTCCCCCACAGGTTCAGCGGCACATCTCGGGTCTCCTTGGTTTCAAACAGAGCTCCCTTCCATCCAAATACCTCGGGATTCCTTTAATTGACAATGCCCTCAGGAACTCTTCTTGGGAACATCTCCTCTCTTCCTTCTCCAAGAGTTTATCCTCCTGGACTTCCCGTGCTCTAAATCTCCCCAGTCGGCTCATCCTGCTCAAAAGCGTCCTCCAAGCCCTCCCGATCTACACCTTTTCTGCTCTAGCAGCCCCAAAATCCATACTTACTGCCATCAAGAGCATGCAACGGAACTTCCTATGGCAAGGCCTTGCCAAGGAGAAGAAAATAGCGCTGGTTGGCTGGGACAAGCTCCGCAAGCCAAAAGAACAAGGAGGTCTCGGTTTGAGAGATCCAGGTATAATGAATAAAGTACTCAGTGCTAAAATCTGGTGGTGATGGTTGAAATACCCCAAGGAGCTCTGGGCCAAACTCTGGAGGAAGAAATACACCCCAAGCCTGCCAGACAAGTGTCTCATACGTTGGAATGGGGATGACCAAGGCTCCCTGATATGGACAGCAGCTAAGCAGAATAGACAGTTGGTCACGCAACATGCTTTCTGGGAGATAGGCAATGGGGAAACTGCCCTCTTCTGGCAGGATTCATGGCATCAATGGCCAGCATTGGGAGATGAAGAGTGGGCACCTCACATTTGCACTCAAGCGACGCAGGCAGGATTGACCCAAGTAGCGGATTACTGGCAAAATGATCCCACAGACTCCACCTGGCGTTGTTGGCGAGTGGACAGGGCACGCATGCATCTGGAGCGGCAGGTCAACCTTGCACCTCTGCAAGCTGAGCTGGCCAAGAGGAAAATCCTCAAAATTGAGGGAGAAGACATCCTACGCTGGGGCTGCGGGACACAGGGCATCTTCAACACCAAGGAAGCCTACCGACTCAAGACGCAGCTAAATCCTCCACCAGCATCGCAAATTTGGTAAAAAATCTGGAGCCTTAAACACTGGCCGAAAATCTCCCTCTTCCTTTGGTTGGTCTCACACTCAAGTGTCTTAACCTGGGATAACCTTCTGAAAAGAGGTTTTTTGGGCCCTTCTCTTTGTATCCTCTGTGGAGAAGCTGAAGAAACTTTAAATCACCTCCTCAACACCTGCCCCTACACCAATCAAATCTGGGATCAAGCAGCAATCGTTATGCGTGCCTCAGACCGCCACAGGGATAGCCTCTTTGAAACTCTTCTGAACTAGAGAGATTCGGCCTTCCACTCGACTCTCCTCAATCGCATTTGGCAGCTCCTTCCCGGTTTCATCCTCTGGAACACCTGGAAAGAAACAAACCGCAGAATTTTCAGGAACCTCTCCCGTCCGTGGCAGCAATGCTGGCATCAGTGTCGTCGTAACATTCTAGAATCCATTCACCTTCAGAACTGGTCTAGCACAGACTCGGCTTGCCCCCCTTCTGAACTCCCAATTCTCTATTTTTGGACTCCCCTCCACCCTTCCCCCGCCCCCTCTCCCCCCCCTCTCTCCCCTTCTTCCCTATGCCCCTCATCCTGGTCCCCCCCACCTGAGGACTTTGTCAAACTTAACTTTGACAGTGCCTCCAAGGGCAATCCTGGAACCGCTGGTTATGGAGTGGTTTTCCGTGACTATCGTGGACACATCCTTGTTATAGGAGTAGGATCCTTTGGACATACCACAAATAATGTTGTTGAACTATGGGGTCTGATCAAGGGGCTGCAGCTAGCCATAAAATACAATTTCACAAAGCTTTTTGTCGAAGGGGATTCACAGATTATCATCAGCCTACTACGCAAGCTTATAAATGGGGTGAATCCAGATCGCATCTCGCCCAGCTAGAGACTCTCTCATGGCCTCCAAATCATTGCAGGGATAATCCACCCCAGTCGCGTCCTCATCCCAACACATGTCAGAAGGAAGGAAAACCAGGTGGTGGATGACTTGGCCAATTTGGGTACCACATGGGAGGATTCTGACCTCCAGTGCAATGCAGAAGCTGATCCGAATCACCCTATTCTTCAACAATGTATCCAGAAAGCCAGAACGGTGGACTTCCCCCCGGATGGGGTGATAGTGCGATCTATGCGGCAGCCGATGGAGGAGGGTGGCGGGCTACAGGACGTAGGGGCACGTGAAAGGCTCATGCCCCCACCCGAAGGTTAAATGCACCGTAAATTCGACGCGAATGGGTTTTAATGCGCCCATTAACGCAGCTGATCCACCGTTTTGGCTTCAAATTACGCAGATGAATACAATGTGGTTTGTTTGTTGCAGCCGACCGCTAGCAGAGCTTGCTCCGCAGTGGCATTGGCACAAGCTCGGCTTTGTTCCCTTTACCTGTCTCTGCTCCCGCTGCGTGCACAGTTTCACTTCTTCCCACAGAGTTTATTGGACCATGATGCGCCCCCGAGGGAGGTCGAGGCGAGGCTCGCCCTGGAAGCCTTGGCGTCCCTCCATCTCTCTCTCTGATTCGTCCTCCTTGAGTTCCTCTTCTCGCAGTCAGTCTGGCCATCCCTCAATTACCTCTCCTCGCGTGGTGCCTGAGCATTCCACCTCGAGGGCGCTGGTGCCTCGAACCATCAGTCCCCCCCCTCCGGTGTCTCCCTATGCCCCTGAGCCCGACCCTCCACAGGCCTCTCGAGGGGTTGGGCCTCTCCCCCGGGACTCTTTCACCTCTGCGCAGTTGTATGATAGCCTAGCGACACTTTTTGATTTGGTCTTTGGTATACGCCAAGATGTGGAAGACCTCATTTTCCGTCTCCAGGAAACAGATGGCAAGGTCGACCTCTTCCTCAGGACACTCACCTCCCTGCAGGACTCCCTTGCTCCTAAACAAGATGAAGACTCTCCAATGCAGGAACAGAACGCGTTCGAGGAGGCAGCTGTAGATGCGAAGAAGGAAGCAGAGACAGGCGCACACTCCGGCAGCAAAGGTGATAATACAGCGGATGACGGGGAGGGCGACAAGAATTGGGCTGACCAGATCACTTACATAGAGGAGGAGCCCTGGCCAGAAGATCTCCAGCCCAAGGGGCCCAATTACTCTCCAGGTGTCTAGCATGTCAGTTATTTTGCAGAGTCTCAGGTGTCTATTTGTCAACCTTTCTATAGTTTTAGCGGAGTATCTAGAAATAAATCTTATGTTTCCAATAGACAATAGTAGTACTGAACAGTATGGAGATTCTGGAACATGGACTGGTTTCCCCTCTGTTGGGGCAGTCCTTCTTTCAGTTTGAATATTTTGTATCTGGCCACATGTTTCTGCTTCTGAAAGGCACTTAATATATTATACTTATTTACAAAAAAAAAATACATGTGATTCCTTTGGTGCTACTTGAAATTGTGCCACCTATCCAACTGCTTGCATTACATCTGGTCTGGATGTTGTCACATATAGTAGGATGCCAATCATTGACCTGTATTGCCTTTGATCTGTAGACTTCGAACCATCATCTTTTATCAACTTACAACTGGTTTGCATGGGAATGATAACTGGTTTGCAATCTTCCATTCATAACCTCTTTAGCATTTCTCTGATATTCTAGGTTTGAGAAATAAAATTTCCTTGGTTGCTTTGACATATCTAAAGTCCCAAAAAGAAGGATAGTTCTCCAAGTAAAGACATTTCAAATTCATTCTGCATGTCTTTTGGAAATTTTTGGCTTAACCTGTCAGCATCACTACCAAAAATAATATCATCAACATAAACTTTAATTAATAAAATATTACCTTGACTTACCTTGATGTAGAGGTTGTTGTCTGCACTTCCTTTTCTGAACCCTGACTACTGCAGATACTTATCCAGTCTAGAGTAACATGCTCTAGGAGCTTGTTTTAGACCATACAAGGCCTTCTCTAATTTACATACATTGTCTATGTCCTCTGACAACTGAAATCCTTCTGGTTGTTCAATGTAGACTTCTTCTTCAAGTTCCCCATTTAGAAAAGTTGATTTTACATCCATCTGATATACTTTAACATTTTTGGAGCATGCATAAGCTAAAAGTAAATAGATTGCTTCCATTGCGGCAGATGGGGCAAATGTCTCTTCAAAGTCGATTCCTTCAATCTGTGCATATCCTTTACATACCAATCTAGCTTTGTTCCTTGTAACCTGTCCATCTTCATTCAATTTATTCATGAAAACCCATTTTGTGTTGATCACATTCTTATTCTTTGGTCTTGGAACCAATTCCCAATTGTCATTTTTCTCTATCTGATGCAATTTTTCATCCATGGCCTTATTCCAAAATTCATCCTTGTTGGCTTCTTCAAAACAGTTTGGTTCAATTGTAGATAAGAGTGTTAGGTGTGTTTGTTCTGGTGAACAGATTTTTCTTCTAGTCTCAACTCCCGCATCTTTGTTTCCAATAATCTGATCTGAAGGATGATTCTTCCCTACTCGTTTGCTAGGTGTCTTTGGAGATACTTTCCGAACTTGCTCTTCTGCTTCTGTCAGATTCTCTTCATCTTCATCTTCCTCTTCTACTTATTTTTCATCTTCTTCTTCGAAAAGTTGTTCCATTGATTTGTTTTCTTCTTCCTTTGATTGTGGTCTGCCTGTTTAATCAATTGTTACGTTGATGCTTTCCACAACTTTGTTCGATCTTAGATTGTAACACTTGTATGCTTTCCTTGTACTTGAGTAACCAACAAGTATTCATTTGTCCACACGAGAGTCAAACTTTCTCATTCTGCTATCTTCTCTTTTGATGTAGCATTTGCTCCCAAAAACTCTGAAGTGCTTCACATTTGCTTGTCTTCCTTTCTATAGCTCGTAGGGAGTTTTATCAGTGTTGTTTCTGAGCATTACTATGTTTTGAATGTGAACTGTTGTATGCACTACCTGTGTCCAAAATATATCTGTTAATTTGGAATCCATTAGCATTGTTCGAGCCATTTCTTGTACTGTCCTATTCTTTCTTTCAACAACTCCATTCTGTTGAGGTGTCGTAGCAATGGAGAATTGTCTTTTTATTCCATGACTGCTACAATAGTCCATAAATTCTTTTGAAGTGAATTCTCCTCCATTATCAGATCTCAAACATTTAATTCTTGAATCCATCTCATTTTCAACCATTTCTTTGTAGATCTTGAAGTTTTCAAAATCTTCTGACTTGTTCTTGAGAAAGCAGATTGCAGTCATTCTTGTATAATCATCAACTAATAACATAAAATATTTTTCACCTTTTAATCCCTTTGTTGTAATTCATCAAACTAGATCAGTGTGCACAATTTCCAGTGGTCTTGTTGTTGAATATTCATTTGATTTGAACCTGGTCTTTGTTTGCTTTCCTTGTTGACAATGCTTACATAAAGTGTTGGTTGGTTTCGTGATCTGGGGCATTTCTCTGACTACTTCTCTTTTGCTGACTTTGACAAGGTTATCAAAATGCATGTGACCCATTCTTCTATGCCATAGCCAACTTTCATCTTCCTTTCCTAGACAACACTTTTCATTTCCAATTTCACTTAATACATATCTGTTGTTTGAAGTTCTTGCAGCTGTACCGACCAATTTCCTTGAACCTTCTTTTCTTATCTCACACTTTTCTGAATCAAAAGTAAGTTTATGACCTTGGTCACACATTTTACTTACACTTAGAATATTATGTTTCATATCTTCTACCAATAGAACATTTTGTGCCTTTTCATTATTGTTCCCAATTCGGACTGTGCCTTATCCAATGATTTTGGATGAATTATCATTTCCGAAGGAGACTGGTCCATTTTTTTTCTTTTTGTAATGTAAGAAATTTGTCTTTATCACCTGTCATGTGTTTTGAACATCCACTGTCAACATACCAACCATGTTTCTTCTTCTTAGCTTATATAGCGACTGTGCATTCTTCATTGTTATATTGATCTTGCTTTCTTCTCCATATCATTTTTTGAGGTTCTTGTCTATGACTGTTGTTATTCTGTTGAGGTTCTTTAGGAGGCACTGTCATTCTGTAATCCTTGGCCATGTGTCCAAAATTGTTACATTTGTAACATTCCACTTCAGTGCTCAAAGATTCAAACATGTTGTAACTTCTTCTTTGTGTATCACTATGTCTCTTTGAATAATCCCTTTGTGTATAACTCTCAAAGTTGTTATTGTTCCTGTTGTTAGCTCTGTAAGTCACAGTTTTATGTCCAAAATTATTACATGCAGAACATAAACCAAAAAATATAGTTTGATACCTGGGAGTTGAAGATCTTCTGAAAGGAGGTGCTCTTATGAATCCTTCTTCTTCTTGAGGCCTATTTGTCTGTTGTCGATTCTGAAATCTGAATCTTCTTGGTGGAGGAGTGTCCCTGTAATCTTCCTTGTATATCTTCATATCCTCTTTAATTGTTTTTGCATAGCTCTTTGGATTTGTTTCTTGTTCTGTTGTTTTGGAGCTTGATCCATTTTCTATCTGATTGTATCCAAGTCCGAATTTGTCAAGATGAGATTTTTTACTGTTGATAATGTCATCCAGAACTTTTGAGCTATTTTGCATATTTTTCTTTTGAATATCCTTTCTTAGTGTGACAACCTCTGCTTCCAAGTTTCCAATGATCTTGTCCTCTTTTTCTAGTTGTTCTTTGAGTGCTTCTTCAATTCTTTTATCTTCTTCTATTTGAACCTTCAATTTTGTGATCATTTGTTCTAGTTCTCGAGTGTCATTTTTCTTGTCTAGTTCTGCTTATAGTTTCTTGTTTTTTTTCTTTTCTCTTTTGATAACTTCTATGGCACACATTAATTCTTCTCGATAGTCAACTTCTGCCTCTTCAATTTCTTCTTCAACTTCTTCACATTCTTCTTCGGCTTCTTCATATTCTTCTTCAGAGTCTTCTTTGTTAGAGTCTTTTACTGCCATGAATAGAACTCTTCCTGTTTCATTGTCACTGACTTCATCTTCATCTGATGGTGAGATGTCTTCTTTGGTGTATAAGTTTTTTTTGAAAACTTTCTTTGTAGTTCTTTTGCCTGTATATGTGTGTTTTCCTTTTGAGTAACCTTCATAATTTCTCTTTTTCTTAGGAGGACATTTGTTAGCAAAATGACCAATACCATCACAATTAAAACAAATTAAAGGGAACTTACCTCTATACCTATCGTTGGTCCCCTTGTTCAGTTTTTTGACGAAGTTGGCCACTTCTTCATCATCTTCTGAGGTATCACTACTGCTTCTATATTCTTCTTGTTCGTTTTTCTTTTGCTTTGATCTTTTGGATGCATTGAAGGCTGCTTCTTTTACATTTGGATTTTCCTGCTCAGTTCTCATTTCATATGCTGTGAAGATTCCATTCAGTTTGTCCATGCTTATTGAGTCCAGATACAATCTTTATTCTAGTGTTGATATCTTAGGGTTGAATCTCATAGGAAGAGATCTTAGTATCTTTTGAACAATTATAGATTCTTCAATTTCTTCTCCCAATCCTATGATTGCATTCACTGTTTCATCGACTCGTAAGAAGTAGGCTGCGATATCTTCATCTTCCTTCATTTTTAGTTGTTCGAACTGACCTCTGTAAGTCTGAAGCTTTGTTGCTTTGACTTTTGTATCTCCTTCATAAATATTTTGAAGCTTGTGACAAATCTCTTTAGCGGATTTACAGTGTGTAACTTTGGTGAATACCGTATCACTGAGAAAATTCAAAAGTGCATTTGTGGCTTTAGAATTATTCTCACCGAGTTTCACTGCTTTGTCATTTGTTGGTGGAACTGTTGGTGTTGTGTATCCATCTACAATTGATTGCCAAACTTGAAATCCCTGTGCCTGTATATATGTCCTCATCCTTATGCTCCAAAAATTATACTTCTATCCAGCAAACTGTGGTATTCCATTTTTATATGAGTTGGTACTCTCCATGATCTACCTTTCAGTGGTTAAACTGATTTCGGAAGGAACCTGCTCTGATACCAATTGTCGGATTACTGAGAGGGGGGGGTGAATCAATAATAGAGCAATTTAATCATTTTTAACCATATAATCCAAGTGTTATATCAATGAAGCATTATCATCCAATAACTGTAGAGTAAATAAACAATGAACAAATGAACAAACATACAAATACACAGTACACTAGTGTTTTACATGGAAACCCAAATCGGGAGAAAACCATGGAATGTTTTTTATTATATGTCTTGAAGAATTACATTCATTGGAAGCACCAACTTCCTTTGTTTTCTAGCTGCAACTGTGATCCAGATTATTTTCGGCACAAAATGAGAGTGGAGATATACTAAAGAAATGCACAGAGATATCGCATATATCCAACAATATAACAGAAATATATCAGAGATGCAACCATAAACACAGAGATACAGTAATACACGATTTATATTAATGAAAGAAATGTACAGAGACTGTAAAAATACAGAGTGAAAGACTCACTAGAATGGTGGCAGCTTATCTCTGAGAAGAAATGGGACGGCAGCTCGCATTCACCAGAAGATGATTACAATGAGGCTCTAAAGACCTTTTTACAATAAACGAGAATGCCAAAAACCCTAGACATCCAAAAACCTAACCCTAGGAGATGAAGCGCCAAAAATCATGTGGGCCCCGTTTGGGTAAGTTAGTAAATCAACTTCCCGGGGTCGTAACTTTTGCATACGATCTCCATTTTAGGCGTACGATAGCTCGTTGGAAAGGTATCGTTGAGGAGATTCATTTTTGGGGCTCAATCATGCCTTTGTCTATCATTGAGAACCTCGATCTCGAAAAACCTTCATTTAGGCCCTCAAAATGGCCCCGGAAGTTAAAACCTACTAAAAATAGTAAATTTCCAAAATTGCCAAAAAATTGTTTTGAGCCAGCCAGAAAAGGTGGATGGCCACCGATATCCACTTGGATCAATCCTTCCTCCTTATGAAGCAATGGTTTCCATTGCGTTGAGTTCCCGAGGGAGAGGGAAAAGCGTTTGTTGGATCTGCATCTTGGTGAGTTGCTTGTATTGTTGGAGACATCGCGTTGCTTAGTTTGTGGAAGTCTGTCATGAACCTATTGAAGCTGAGGTTGTTCAACAAGTCGAGCTACATGAGAGGAAGGTGTGTAGAAGGAATCTTTTCACTTTGTTGCAACCTTGTCAGCCTGCTTCTGTTGGATAGAAGGTGCAGGGGGCGAGGCTGTAGTGGTTGCAGTGTCCTTCCGTTCCCCTTTTGAAGAGATTGTGAAGAAGCTGAATTTTGCAGTATGAGATACTACCTTGCGACACTTTTTAGGTGGAACAATAGTTGGAACTACCTCTGGTATTTTGTAGAGATGACCCTCCAAAGTAACAATGACACTACGGGGTTGATACTCATAAACAGCATGGCGTCTCCACATATATGGTTAGCCCAAGAGAATATCATAGACATCCAGTGGGGAAACATCACATAATACCTCATCCTTGAAGGGTTGGATGTCATATGACAATCAACATTGTTGGCTGACATGGAGATCTCGTCCTTGCCGAAGCCACCCGATGTTGTATGGTTGTGGGAGTGGTGTTGTCGACAATCCCAACAGTTTGATGACCTCTACTGAGATGAGGTTTTTCTGGCTTCCGCTATCAATAATAAAATGCAGTGGGTCCCCTTCACCCACATCTGTGAATGAAAAAGGTGCTCCCCCTCTTTAGGATCTATTGGTTCTTTTGGTTGAATTGCTCCGGTCACGACAATAGCAGTGGGGTCTGCGTCAATGCTCTGTCCTTTACCAGTATTTTCATAATCAAATTCTGAATCAAGGTTCGGCTCCTTGTCTTTGATCTCGGCCACCAATGACTATTTTGAGTGACATTCATCAGTGTTGTGCCAGGGGATTTTGTGGAAATCACACCATTTTTCGGTGTCCTTTTTTGTCTTCCCATGACGCTTCTTTTCATGTTGCTTGGACTAGTTTTTGGGAGACTGTTTGTTAGGGTCGTCTTTGTCATACTTTGGTTGTTGGTGATTTGCATAACTAAACTCTCATTTGTTCTGGTGCTTAAATTTTGCTCAATTTTAACAGCATATCGATAAGCAACACCGAGTGATGACATGTCCAGAAAATCCATTTCAGTCTGGATGTATCTGTGTAGAGCCACATGGTATTTCAGAACCAAATGTTGCTGGGAGTCTTTGATACCCAGCTTGGTGCGCAAGGTATGGAAGGTATTGGTGAACTCTGGAACTGCTTGGCCCTCTCTTGCAGAAGTGTGGTCCATCTCATGTACTGGTCCTCATAGTTGCCAACAGGCTAATATTGTTCCTTTACCGCATCCACAAAAAAATCTCAAGTGGGATCAGCCCCATATATTCCAGACTCCTCTGTGAAACATTTCTCCCAGTAAGTTTCCCACCAATGTTTGACATGAGGGAGAGCTTTAAGGAGTGCGAAGGTGATATTTTCTTTGTCGGAAAAATTGGGAACAGAGAAATAACCTTCTAGCAGAGTTAACCATTTTTCTAGGGCTTCTGCATCTATCTGTCCTTCAAAGACAGGAATATCAAAATTAACTTGTACCCTAAAAGGTGAGGTGCCTCCAAAGTGGTCGCTTGATGAAGATGCACCTGATGCTATCAGCAGGCGTTTAAGGATGTGGGCAAAATTCTCCATCATTTCGTCCCTCTGTCGTGTGAGAGCTTGCTCAAGCAACAGATTGATAGGATCGTCTGCTCCGTCGTTTTTCTTTTCTTCCGCCATTGAGGGTTTCTTGGGTGTGCGAGAGAGATTGTCTTCAAGAGAGACAAGCTCGAGACCCAACTTGCTATACTCAAACCCAGTCGGGGACATGCACTGAAAAAACAATCAAGAGCAGCCTGCTCTGATACCACTAATCCGGATTATTTTCGGCACGAAATGAGAGCGGAGATATAATAAAGAAATGCACAGAGATATCGCGTATATCCAATAATATAACAGAAATATATCAGAGATGCAACCATAAACACAGAGATACAGTAATACACAATTTCTATTAATGAAATAAATGTACAGAGACTGTAAAAATACAGAGTGAAAGATTTGCTATAATGGTGGCAGTTTATCTCTGAGAAGAGATGTGACGGCTACTCGCATTCGCCAGAAGATGATTACAATGAGGCTCTGAAGGCCTTTTTACAATAAATAGGAATGCCAAAAACCATAGACATCCAAAAACAAAAACATCTGCACCCACAACCCTAAACCATTGGATGGCTCTGCCAAGGAAGTGATCTCTGCGTCAGCCAACAGTGTCGACTGTCATATGGCACCAAACCCTTCAAAGATGAGGTATTGTGTGATATTGCTCCTCCCGAAGTTTGTGATGTTCTTTTGGGCCAACCTTATTTATGGAAGTGCCATGTTGTATATGAGTCTAGGCCTTGTAGTGTTATTATTACTTTGAACAGAAAATTGTACAGGATACCCGAGGCAGTCCCACCTAGTGCTATTTCCTGATCTCTGCTAAGCAATGCAGGAAGGTCATCTCTCATACAAGGAAGTTTGTCTTCTTCGTGATTCGCTCTCAAAATAAGCGAAAAATCACAGCCACATCCAGGGTCTCTGCGGCCAACCCCTCCACACAGCAAAAGCAAGTAGATAAGGTCGTGGAAGAATACTCGGATATCTTCTCCTCACCTACAGGGGTACCTCTGCACTGCCAGGTCAAGCACCCCATCGATCAAACCCCCGATGCATCACCTCCCAATGGTCCAGTCTATCATCACTCTTTGTTAGAGAATGAGGAGATCAAGCGATAGATCCAAGAACTACTCCACAAGGGGCACATTCGCCCCAGCTCATCACCTTGCGGGAGCCCAATCGTGCTGGTACAGAAGAAAGATGGAACCTAGCAACTCTGTATTGATTACCGGTCTCTGAATAAAATCACAGTCAAAAACCGATACCTGATTCCCTGAATTGACGACCTCCTTGACCAACTCACGAGGGCCAAATACTTTAGTAAGATTGATCTGAAGTCTGGCTACCACCAGGTCCTGATAGAACAGATGAATGTATGGAAGACCGCCTTCAAGTCAAAGGAAGGCCTTTTTGAATGGTTGGTCATGCCCTTTGGTTTGACAAATGCTCCAGCCACTTTCATGAGGATGATGGACGATATCCTGCGACCATTCACCAATACTTTTGTAGTGGTGTATCTGGATGACATCCTAATTTACAGCAAGACTTGGGCCGAACACTTGCAGCATATTCAACAGGTTATGCACACCCTGCAACAGCACAAGCTATATGCCAACTTGGAAAATTGCTCCTTCAGCATGGACATGGTCCATTACCTGGGCAACATCATTGATCAGCATGGCGTAAATGTGGATCCAACCAAGATCCAAGTCATCCATGACTAGCCAACCCCAACAACACTCACTGAGCTCCAGAGCTTCTTGGGCCTTGCCAATTTCTATCACAGGTTCATGTTGGGATTCTCCCATATTGCATGGGCCCTCAGCCAAATAAACAGGGGTGGTGGTAAGGCAAAATTTGTGTGGGGCCGGTCCCAACAACAAGCGTTCGATGATTTGAAGCAGTGCTTGTGCTCAGCCCCAGTACTTTCACTACCAAACCTGCAACATCCCTTTGAGATTGAGACAGATGCTTCAGACTATGCTGTGGGCATCGTTCTCACTCAGCACGGCCACCCTATGGCCTATCATAGTGAGACACTGTCAGATATTATCCGTAATTACCCTAATTACGACAAAGAAAAGTACTCCATTGTGCAAGCATGCCGCCAGTGGAGACATTACATTCTTGGGAAGGAGAAAGTCATCCACACTGATCATAAGCCATTGCAGTTCATGCAGACCCAAGGAAAATTACAGAATGATCGCTATCAAAAGTGGTCCACATACTTGCAGCAATTCCACCTCAACATCAAGTATAAAATAGGAAGCACCAATCGCATCGTTGATTGCCTCAGCAAACCGGTAGTCGCGGCACTCACCACGGTGCTAGACTCTTGCGGCCATGAGACATCTGGATGGTCCCAACTCTATGAGACAGACCCTGACTTCGCCACCACCTACCAATGTTGGGTGCGAACACAGTTGTTGATAATTTCCATCTTCAGGATGGGTTGTTGTATCGTCTGGGCCATATCTGTGTTCCATCCAGTGAGTGAGCAAAGTTGATCTGGGAAGCCCACTACAGTCAGGTGGCAGGACACTTCGGCATCGAAAAGACATTGGCGATGCTACAGAAACATTTCTACTGGTCGAAACTTCAACAGGAGGTCAGCAAGTATATCAGGTCTTGCACTGCCTGCACTATTGCCAAGCCGACCACTAAGAAACAAGGCATGTACACCCCTCTTCCTACTCCCGACAGGCCATGGGAATCCATCTCAATGGATTACATGTCGGGCCTCCCGTCCACCAAGTAGGGAAATGACTGTATTTTTGTGGTTGTTGATCGCTTTTCTAAGATGGCGATTATGGTTGCCTGCAAGAAGAGCATCGTAGCAGAGGCCACTGCCAAGTTCTTGTTTGAACGAGTCTGGGTACATTTTGGAATCCCACAAACCATTGTCTCAGATCGGGATAGTAGATTTCTCAGCACATTCTGGTCGAGCCTTTGGTCACTGCTGGACACCAATATCACCAAATCCACGGCCTTCCAGCCCCATACAAATGGTTAAACCGAGGTTGTAAATCGAATGATTGTGCATATCCTTCGCATGTATAATTCAAAGCACCCTTGCACATGGGATGAGAGCCTTCCCTATGTCTAGCATAGCTACAATCGAGCCCTGCATAGCTCAACCGGCCACAGCCCCTTTCAGGTGGGGTTGGGATTCCAACCATTGGGTCCCATAGATGTTGCACTTCCCCTTGTAGTCACCTCGACCGACTCATCTCTTATTCCAACTGAAGCTGAAAAAGCCACCCGGTTCATTGAGCGGATCCAGCACATCTGCCAACAGGTTCAAGATATCCAACAGAAGTCCAATGACAATTACAAACAGTGCCATGATCAACATTGGGTGCCACATAAGTTCCAGGTGGGCGACAAAGTTTCGTTGCACTTGCAGAAAGAACGCCTTACAGGACCCCATCAGAAGCTTCGTCCACTCTGTTATGGGACATACACTATCACCAAGGCCATGGGGGATAATGCTTTTGAGCTCAACATTCCTCCTTTCCTTGGCCTGCACCCAGTGTTCAACGTGGATCTTCTTCGCCCTTATTTCCCACCATTATTGGACACCTCAGAAGTAGCAGAACAACTGACACCAACAGAGCTCAACCCCGACTACATACAATAGGCATCCAATGATCAGATTTTGGACACACAGATCAAGGGCACTTGACAACAAAGGATCCAACTTTATCGAGTCGTCAAAGCAGGGCAGCTCCTACACCAAGGCAAGTGGCTCACCTTGGGCCAAATTCAGCACAAATTTTCTCATCTAATGGGGGACCTCAATGCAATGGAGACCATTGCTTCCTAAGGAGGGAGGATTGATCCAGATGGATATCGGTGGCCACCCACCTTTTCCAACTAGCTCAAGACATTTTTCTGACAATTTTGGCAATTTACTATTTTTAGCAGTTTTAACTTTCGAGGCCATTTTGAGGGCCTAAATGAAGGTTTTTCGGGATCAATATCCTCCATTATAACCAAAGGCATGGTTGATCCCCCAAAATGAATCTCCTCGACGATACCTTTATAACAGACTATCACACGCCTAAAACGGAGATCGTATGCAAAAGTTACGACCCCAGGAAGTTGATGTACTAACTTACCCAAACAGGGCCCACATGACTTTTGGCACTTCATCTCCTAGGGTTAGGTTTTTGGATGTCTAGGGTTTTTGGCATTCTTATTTATTGTAAAAAGGCCTTTAGAGCCTCATTGTAAGGTCCTTATTGCGAATGAGCGCAGCTGTCACATCTCTTCTCAGAGATAAGCCGCCACCATTCCAGCAAGCTTGTTTTCCGCTGCATTTTACAGTTTCAGCTTATTTCATTATTGAATAGAAAACTAGTTTTATTGTATCTCTGTTATTTTGTGCTAAGAATATGTTAATAATTTGTATTCATTTCGTTCTTCTCATAAAATCCGGATCAGTGGTATCAAAGTGGTCTTCTCCTTGTCGTCTTAATGCATGTCCCCAATGAGGTCCAAGTACAAAGAGTTGGGTCTTGAGCTTGTTTCTCTTGAGGACAAAAGCTCTTGCACGCCCAAGCGACCTCTCATGGTAGGAGGAAAGAAAGATGAAGGGACAGGAGATCCTTTCAAACTGTTGATTGAGGAATCCCTCACGCAACAGAGGAACGATATGATGGATAGTTTCGCGCAAATCCTTCGGCGGCTACCAACAGGCGATTCATCTTCTTCGAATGGAGGTGCCACACCCTTCAAGGTACAAATAAACTTCTATATTCCTATATTTGAAGGTCAAATAGATGTAGATGTTGTAGACAAGTGGTTGAATCTGCTAGAAGGGTATTTTCCTGTCCATAACTTCTCGAATATAGAAAAGATTACTTTTGCGCTCCTCAAAGTTGTTCCCCATGTCAAAGATTGGTGGGAAACCTTCTGTGAGCAACATGAAACAAAGGAAACCTAATTACTTTTAGTCACGGCCACCTGGGAATCCTTCAGGGATGCTATTAAGGAACAATACTACCCTATCGGAAGTTACGACGACCTGTATACTAAATGGACCACACTGCGGCAAGAAAGAGACCAAGCAGTGCCAGATTTCACAAATATCTTCCATACCTTGCGCACCAAGATAGGTATCAAAGATTTGGAGCGACATCTGGTGCTCAAGTATCATGGTGCTTTGCATAGATACATCCAGACTGAAATGGAATATCTGGACATCTCATCCTTGGGTGCGACCTACCGATATGCCGTCAAAATCGAGCAGAAGCTCATACAAAAGACGCGGCAATTTGGGCCTAGGAACCCCTCACAACAAAAGCCAAGAAAGGGCGGCCCCAACCCACAGAACAAAGGACAGAGCAAAGATGGACAGTATCAGGACTACCACTCTAAGCTGCAAGCAAAGAAGGACAGTATCAGGACTACCACTCTAAGCTGCAAGCAAAGAAGGACACCGGAAAGACAAAGAAAGATACCGAGAAGTGGTGTGAATTCCATAAGAGCCCTTGGCATAACATTGCTGACTATCGCTCGAAACAGTCGCTGGTGGCCGAAGTGAAAGCCTCTGAATCAGATGCAGATTCTGACTCTGAGCCAAAACCAGAAAGGGGAAGATAGATCATTGACGCGGAACACAGTGCCACGTTTGCTACCACCAAGCTCCAGCCTGGTGAAACAGACAAGCCAGAAGAAGGAGAGTGCCTCTTCCATTCACAGATGTGGGTAAAAGGCACCCCACTGCACTTCATTGTTGATAGCGGTAGCCAGAAGAACCTCATCTCAGCAGAGGTCATCAAGCGGCTGGCCCCACCAACAACGTCGCAACCACAACCCTACACCATTGGATGGCTCTACCAAGGAAGCGATCTCCGCGTCAGCCAATAGTGCCCACTGTCGTATGGCATCAAGCCCTTCAAAGACGAGGTATTGTGTGATGTTGCTCCTCTCAAAGTTTGTGATGTTCTTTTGGGCCAACCTTATTTATGGAAACGCCATGTTGTATATGAGTCTAGGCCTCGTAGTGTTATTATTACTTTGAACAGGAAATTGTACAGGATACCCGAGGCAGTCCCACCTAGTGTTATTTCCTTGATCTCTGCTAAGAAATGCAGGAAGGTCATCTCTTAGACGGGGAAGTTTGTCTTCTTCGTGATTCGCTCTCAGAATAAGTGAAATATCACAGCCACATCCAGGGTCCTTGTGGCCAACCCCTCCACACAACAGAAGCAAGTAGATAAAGTCGTGGAAGAATACTCAGATATCTTCTCCTCATTTACAGGGGTACCTCTGCACTGTCAGGTCAAGCACCCCATCGATCTAACCCTCGGCGCACTGCCTCCCAATGGTCCAGTCTATCGTCGCTCTTTGTTAGATCATGAAGAGATCAAGCGACAGATCCAAGAACTACTCCACAAGGGGCACATTCGCCCCTGCTCATCACCTTGCGGGAGCCCAATCGTGCTGGTATAGAAGAAAGATGGAACCTGGCGACTCTGTATTGATTATCGGGCTCTGAATAAAATCACAGTCAGAAACAGGTACCCGATTCCCCGAATCGAGGACCTCCTGGATCAACTCACGAGGGCCAGATACTTTAGTAAGATTGATCTGAAGTCTAGCTACCACCAGGTCCCGATAGAACAGACAGATGTATGGAAGACCGCCTTCAAGTCATAGGAAAGACTTTTTGAATGGTTGGTCATGCCCTTTGGTTTGACAAATGCTCCAGCCACTTTCATGAGGATGATGGACGATATCCTGCGACTATTCATCAATACTTTTGTAGTGGTGTATCTGGATGACATTCTAATTTACAGCAAGACTTGGGCTGAACACTTGCAACATATTCATCAAGTTCTGCACACCCTGCAACAGCACAAGCTATATGCCAACTTGGAAAATTGCTCCTTCGGCATGGACAGGGTCCATTACCTGGGCTACATCATTGATCAACATGGCGTACATGTGGATCCATCCAAGATCCAAGTCATCTGTAACTGGCCAGCCCCAACAACACTCACTGAGCTACGGAGGTTCTTGGGCCTTGCCAATTTCTATCGCAGGTTCGTGTTGGGATTCTCCTATATTGCATGGGCCCTCAGCCAAATAAACAGGGGTGGTGGTAAGACAAAATTTGCGTGGGGCCGGTCCCAACAAGAAGCATTCGATGATTTGAAGCAATGTTTGTGCTCAGCCTCAGTACTTTCACTACCAGACCTGCAACATCCCTTTGAGATCGAGACAGATGCTTCAGACTATGTTGTGGGCGTCGTTCTCACTCATCACGGCCACCCTGTGGCCTATCATAGTGAGACACTGTCAGATATTGTCCGTAAGTACCCTACTTACGACAAAGAAATGTACTCCATTGTGCAAGCCTGCCGCCAGTGGAGACATTACATTCTTGGGAAGGAGACAGTCATCACACTGATCATAAGCCATTGTAGTTCATGCAAACGCGAGGAAAATTACAGAATGATCACCATCAAAAGTGGTCCACATACTTGCAGCAATTCCACCTCAACATCAAGTATAAAATAGGAAGCACCAATCATGTCATTGATTGCCTTAGCAGACCGCCAGTCACGGCACTCACCACAGTGCTATACTCTTGCGTCCATGAGACATCTGGATGGCCCCAACTCTATGAGACAGACTCTGACTTCGCCACCACCTACCAAATGTTAGGTGTGAACACAATTGTCAATAATTTCCATCTTCATGATGGGTTGTTGTGTCATCTGGGCCATATTTGTGTTCCATCAAGTGAGCGAGTGAAGCTGATTTGGGAAGCCCACCACAGTTGGGTGGCAGGAAACTTCAGCGTCGAAAAGACAGTGGCGATGCTACAGAAACATTTCTACTGGCCGAAACTTCGACAGGAGGTCACCAAGTATATCAAGTCCTGCACTACCTGCACTATTGCCAAACTGACCACTAAGAAATAGGGCCTGTACACCCCTCTTCCTACTCCTGACAGGCCATGGGAATCCATCTCAATGGATTACATGTCGGGCCTCCCATCCACCAAGCGGGGAAATGACTGTGTTTTTGTGGTTGTTGATCGCTTTTCTAAGATGGCGATTATGGTTGCCTGCAAGAAGAGCATCACAATAAAGGCCACTGCCAAGCTCTTCTTTAAACGATTCTGGGTACATTTTGGAATCCCACAAAACATTGTCTCAGATTAGGATAGTATATTTCTCAGCACATTCTGGTCAAGCTTCTGGTCACTGCTGGACACCAAGCTCACCAAATCCACGGCCTTCCGCCCCCAGACAGATGGCCAAACCGTGGTTGTAAATCGAATGATTGTGCATATCCTTCGCATGTATAATTCAAAGCACCCTCGCACATGGGATGAGAGCCTTACCTATGTCTAGCATAGCTACAATCGAGCCCTGCATAGCTCAACCGGCCACAGCCCCTTTCAGGTGGGGTTGGGATTCCAACCATTGGGTCCCATAGATGTTGCACTTCCCCTTGCAGTCACCTCGACCGACTCATCTCCTGCTCCAACTGAAACTGACAAAGCCACCCAGTTCATTGAGCGGATCCATCACATCTGCCAACAGGTTCAAGATATCCTACAGAAGTCCAATGACAAGTACAAACAACGCCATGATCAACATCGGGTGCCACATAAGTTCCAGGTGGGCGACAAAGTTTGGTTGCACTTGCAGAAAGAACACCTTATAGGACCCCATTGGAAGCTTCGTCCACTCCATTATGGGCCATACACTATCACCAAGGCCATGGGGGATAATGCTTTTGAGCTCAACATTCCTCATTTCCTTGGCCTGCACCCAGTGTTCAACGTGGATCTTCTTCGCCCTTATTTCCCACCATTATTGGACACCTCAGAAGTAGCAGAACAACTGACACCAACAGAGCTCAACCCCGACTGCATAAAACAGGCATCCAATGATCATATTGTGGACACACATATCAAGGGCACTCGACAACAAAGGATCCAACTTTATCGAATCGTCAAAGCAGGGCAGCTCCTACACCAAGGCAAGTGGCTCACCCTCGGCCAAATTCAGCAGAAATTTCCTCATCTAATGGGGGACCTCAATTCAATGGATACCATTGCTTCCTAAGGAGGGAGGATTGATTTAGATTGATATCAGTGGCCACCCACCTTTTCCAACTGGCTCAAGACAATTTTTTGACAATTTTGGCAATTTACTATTTTTAGTAGTTTTAACTTCCGAGGCCATTTTGAGAGCCTAAATGAAGGTTTTTCGAGATCGAGCTCCCCAACTATAGCTAAATGGAATAATTGAGCCCCCAAAATGAATCTCCTCGATGATACCTTTCCAATGGGCTATCACACGCCTAAAACGGAGATCGTATGCAAATGTTACGACCCCAAGAAGTTGATGTACTAACTTACCCAAACGGGGCCCACATGACTATTGGCGCTTCATCTCCTAGGGTTAGGTTTTTGGATGTCTAGGGGTTTTGGAATTCTTGTTTATTGTAAAAAGACCTTTAGAGCCTCATTATAAGGTCCTTCTTGTGAATGAGCGCAGTCGTCACATCTCTTCTCAGAGATAAGCCGCCACCATTCCAACAAGCTTGTTTTCCGCTGCATTTTACAGTTTCAACTTATTTCATTATTGAATAGAAAAACAGTTTTACTGTATCTTTGTTATTTTGTGCTAAGAATCTGTTAATAATCTGTATTCATTTCGTTATGCTCATAAAATCCGAATCAGAAGTGTCAAAAGTCATGTGGGCCCCATTTGGGTAAGTTAGTACATCAACTTCTCGGGGTCGTAACTTTTGCATACGATCTCTGTTTTAGGCATATGATAGCTTGTTGGTAAGGTATCATCGAGGAGATTCATTTTGGGGGTTCAATCATGCCTTCGACTATAATTGAGAACCTCAATCCCGAAAAACCTTCATTTAGGCCCTCAAAATGACCCCGGAAGTGTAGAGTCCCGATTTTAATTTAAACTAACACGAATTAAAATAGAGCAGAAAATTTAAAAATTACTAGAAATTTGCTTACTTACGCATACTTATTCACAGATTTTAGTAAATTAAATAACATTTTTCAAAATTAATTTGCATACCATTTAAAATTGAATAAACACTTCATAATTTGGAAAATACCTGTCACTGATGCTATGCTTGCGCTGCAGCTTGAATC
>JASDQU010010949.1:132982-159048 GCA_032191745.1 Picea mariana | reverse complement strand
AATATATGGAAAAAATATTTTTTCTTTTATGGTTTGGAGATTGTAACGTAGATCTTGAGCATTCCTCTCATCTATCGGGTGTTGGCAACTAATGTAATGAATGTAAAGTAGATGTAGGCTTTAATTCAATTAGATAACTAGAGGTTGTAGGAGGGAAAACTCTAGAAAGCTCCCTTGTATGTATTGTAATGTATCATTATTCTCATTGTAACTAAGCAAAATAGTTGTACAACAAGAGAGAGTAGAGAAGAACATAGATTGTAAAATTTGTATGAGCAGATAGTTGTTGCTATAGAACCCATGTATAGATGCACTTGGATTAATATAAGAAAGCTTTGATCCAACTTCACGGTGTTTATGAATTATGTTTACATCTATTGAATGGTATGTTTACAGTTAATTTCAGTCTCTGTCATGCATTTGTTTCAATGATGTGTATGTGTATGATTTCATGTTGAATGTATGAAGTCTGTAAGAGGGAGAGTGTGAGTTTCAATTGTTTCTCTTCCTGAGAATTCCTGCAAGGAGTGCAATGAAGGTCCGCAAGGAGTGTGTTGACAGGACTCCGAGTTTTACCTCAGACAAGCTTAGGAGAGATATCGTTGTTTTCATACCAATAGAAGTGCAAGTATAGCACAGAGTCGTGCAAGGTGTGCACAGACAGGTTGAGGTCTTAGACTTTTCCAACCTAATGAGTGGTTGAAGGATTTTTTGTCGCAAGGAATGCATAGAATTGGAGAGTTCGGATAATCAGAGATTATCGAGAAGATGCAAGGAGTGCATGCAAGAATCCCTGAGAAACCTTGAGTTTGCAACCAACGTTAAGCTCGGGAGGGATAGAGTCTTGGAAATTTCAAAGGAAGACGAGGGTCGAATTCGTTTCATAGAAGGAAATCTCAAAAGGAAGGGTGCCAAGTCATTTGGCAAGATTTGTCAAAGA
The DNA here is from genome assembly GCA_032191745.1 of Picea mariana. NCBI lineage: Eukaryota > Viridiplantae > Streptophyta > Pinopsida > Pinales > Pinaceae > Picea > Picea mariana. The sequence continues at coordinate 158,108 of JASDQU010010949.1, read as the reverse complement.
GTCTGAACGGACGGTTGAAATTCTCAGAGGGAGAACTACTGATTTTTCGTGGACCGTTGGATCCAATGGATCAGCGAAGAAGTTAAGGCCGAGTGTCTTTCAACACTCTCAAGCTCAGGAGGAACAGTTGTCGTCAGATATGGATCAACGGGAGCCGTTGATCTTGTGGTTTTGAATTTCGACATTTCGGGAGTCAGAATGTGGAGAAAGTCGTGACTTGGAAATCTTGAGTTGCGAAATCCCGATACGCGAAGTCCCGACGTGATCTGGACCGTCAGATCGAGGAGGAATCAGGACCATCAATTCGTAGCAAAGAAGTTGCAAGTTCGGACTTTGGGAGAAAGGACAGGATTTGCATCACGAACTCACGAGTCGCGAAATCCCGACGCGCTCAGAGGTGGACCCTAGGATGTGACTAAGGTCACATGGTTGAGGCATAAGGGAGGAATTAAAGATCTGTTATCCCATTTCGAGGTTTCGGGGGTCAAAGGAGTCAGAGGGACTCACAACATAAATCGTGAAATCGTGAAATCCGAAAACAACCTTTCGGGTAAAGGTTGTGGTCACATTGGTTGGTCACGTGGAGAGGAGGTTCGCGCCTAGTGCTTGTTCACATAGGCGCAACTTCTAAGAAGGAACTGTGGTTATACGTGTTGGAGATTCCAGTTGGGAATCAAGGAGCCATTTCGGCTTAGGGAATAGAAAGATCCAAAGACCGAGAGGTCATGTAGAACCTGCTGAGGTAGGGGTGCTGCGTCAGGTTGCCTAGGAGTATAGTTTTAGACAGAGATACTAACTTTGTGGGACACTTTTGGAGGACCTTATGGAAGAAGCTGGGGACAAGTTTGTCTTTCAGTTCAACATATCATCCTCAGATAGACAAACATACTAAGGTAGCGAATCTGTTAAGGAGTTTGGTCACTGAACATGATAGTCAGTGGGATCAAATTCTTCCCCAAGCAAAGTTTGCATATAACGACTCACCGAATATGAGTACTGGTAAGAGTCCATACCAGATAGTATCTGGGATGCATCCAATAGGAATTTCAGAATTGAGAGATTTGGGACGAGATGAATTCTGAAGTGAAGGAGCATAGGACTTTGCTGCAGAAATGCATAAGTTGCATGATTAGATTAAAGGATAGCTACAGGATAACAACCATAAATATAAGAATAGAGTAGACCAGAGGAGAAGAGAGGTGAATTTTGAAATTGGAGTTCAAGTCTTAGCACACCTAAGGAAGGAAAGATTTCCGAAGGGGAAATATAACAAGCTGAAGATGAAGAAGATAGGACCTTGTAAGATCCTCAAAAAATTCTCTACAAATGCTTATGAGATTGAACTTCCAGAGGACAATGGAATATCACCAATATAAAATGTAGCAGAATTATACCCTTACATGATGGATGATAAAAAAGGGGCAGATGATCGAGAGGAGATTCAGTTGAAGCGACAGATGCCCATAGCAAAGAAGCCAAATATAGAGAAGATTTTGGACCAGAGGATTGCTAAAAAGACCAAGAGAAAAGTTTATTATGAGTATTTGGTTAAATGGAAAGATTATCCAGTAGAAGATGTCAGTTGGATAACTGAAACTAATATCCAGAAACATGGAAAGACAATGAAGGAGCTCATGGACATGAGTTCATGAATCTTTTTGTCCAGAGGAGTATGATACATGAGCATCACCATCAACATTCAATGAGGCAAAGTGAAGGAAAGCTTAGCATCTAGCGTGCGCATTCAAATTGATTTTGGATTCCAAGGAGAGCACATCACTTTAATGTTTTGAAAATATTGTAATTAAAGGCTTGTAAGATTTTGAGGCATGAGCCATTCTAAACAATCTAGGAGATTGTAATTTCTTTAATGCCCAAAGGATTGTACAGATTTGGAGCATCGAATCATATTTATATTGTAAATGCTCATTTATTTGTAATAATCTTAGTGGTAGAATGCTTTAATTATGATGTGAATGCACTAGAGTAGTCAGAAGGAAGGCTCGAGAAGCCCCTCCATGTATAAATGTATGTAATCTATGCCCAAAAGAGGTTGCTAAATATTATTGTATTTGTTGTTGAGATCATTGTGATTACTGCGGAAAAAGAGAGAAGCTAAGAGCTGTGGGAACTCTTGTAAATGTTTTCCTGAAGGAATATAATAGAGGAGATTTACTTCACATGTCTGTGTTTTCTTATCTCTGAGTTATTTGGGTAATGTTATGTTATCTATTTTTTGTGTTTATATGCCTGTGCGTGTATTTCATGGTTGAATGAATGAACCTTTGATGTTCTATAAGTTTCAATTTTTTTTCTTCTGAAATCCTCATACAAGGAGTGCGAATCTAGAGTCGTTTACAGACTCAATAGCTCAGGAGAGATAGAGTGAAATTTGTAGAGTGAGTGATAGGAGTGCACATATACTCATTTGAGTATAAAAAGATTGAAGGATAGACCTGTGCAAGGAGTGCACAGGGACAACTCTTAGTGAAGTGTTGAGAGAGTCTCAAGGAGAGCGAGCACAAGGAGTGCGCATGAGAATTTTCTAAGTCTCAAGCTCGGGAGAAGTAGTGAAAGGTGTGCGCCAAGGTTCGAATCACTTAGAGTGACAAAGCTCAAGAAGAATAGTGAGCGAAGGTCCTTGGAGAAAGGATTCATTTTGTTTGGAGGTTAAGTAGACGAGATCTATTCGGGAGAAGCCAAATTAGTTTTTCACAATTGTCAAATCTGGAGAAGGTGCACGGGTGTTAACCCTTTAAGTCCTTCGAACTTCATGAATTCAATAGTTTTAGGGTGTCTATTGTGGAGTAGACAAATTTCCTGAAGTCCCGAAGTCCGAAGTTAATCTGGACCGTTGGTAGACGGGGAACACGTGTTCGCAGATAAACAGTTATCTGGAAGTCTGACTATCCGGTGAACCTAAAGTGTTATTGCAAGAGTGTGCAAAACTCCCGAAGCTCTGAAGCCCGGAGCAGATCCCGACCGTTGGCGTCAGGGCCACGTGCCGACAGATTGCTAGTGATTCAGAAATCTGACAGTCCAGAAGAATGGAGGCGTAAAGTGTTTTGGCTCAAGAAATCCCGAAGGCTGGAGTAGATCTCGACCGTCTGATGAGAGGGACACATGGATCATATATCCAACCCTTCACCAATTCGATGTTGGAAGGATTTGAAGTGTTGTATCGTGAAGAGCTTCGAAGCATGGAGCCTAGAGTAATCTTAGGCCATCGATTGAAGGCGAATGTCAACTGTATGATTTTCCAGTTCGTAGTTTGTGCATTCAGAGGTGTTGCACATTTAGACAGGGAAAAATCTCGAAGCTCGAAGTCCCATAATTTTCGTGAACCGTAGATCAAGGCGCGTATTGTGAGCCGTTGATCCTCGCGTCTGTTCGGCTATGCACGAATTCAACGTTCAGGAGGATTGTTGTGTGTTGTAGTTAGAACTCCCCAAGCCCGGAGATCCGAAGTATCGGAGTTCCTACTGGTTAAAGAGATTAGCCCATGGTTTTGGCCCGAGGTCATGTGTATTTCTTCGCTGACGTGACAAGACCCTTGCAAACACAAATTTTAGCACAGGGAAAAGAAAAAAGGTTTGTGGTAGAGTATTTCGAGGGTTCGACAAGAGCTCAAGAGCTAATTCATCTCCCTTAAGTGAACGATCCTAGACCGAGAGGTCGCGTGAACCCCAAGAGTGGTGGGGGTTTGCATCACCCCACCATATTTTTCCATTAAAAATATGATATGTCTCAAAGTTGTTTTTCTAACCAACTAAAGTATATATATCCATAGGACTAATAAAAATACTGAAGAAAGATCACAATAGTCAACCAATGCTTGGAGAACGTGAAGTTTTCTCTACGTCCACTTCCAGTATTAATTCAACGTCTTTAGAATCCTCACAAGCCTTCTACATTTGCTAAATATCCGGGTCAACCTCAATCAAGTTTTCCTTAGTTCCAACTACACTAGTCAGTCCCCTCTCCCTTCTAAGCTAGTCGATCCCCTCTCCCTTTTTCCTTTTCCCTCTTCCTCTGGAGCTTTCTTGACTGTAATTTTAACCCCAAAGACTACCCCACATACAACCTCAAACTTCCCTTCAAAGATGCGAAGGGAGTAGAGGATGTCCTGTTACTCTGCTTTCACATTTACCAGTGTTTATGTAATAAGAGTTTTCACAAACCAATAGGTTTCAACCAATCGAAAGTGCTTTGTGTCTCTGGTTCATGAGTGTATGGGGTCCTCAACCCACTCCTGGGCCTCCTCCAGGATCTAGGCATTAGAGGTCTTCTCCATCTTAGCCACCACCATTGCCTCTACCTCCTCGACTACCTCCTTGGCCTTGTCTAAGACTTTATCCTCGAACTGACACTCATCGAGGATGCCTCATACTATGCCTTGGTTCCCACCTTCAACGACTGTGAGGAAGAGCCCGAATAATTCCCCCCTCGNGCCCGCCTTTCTTTAAGCCCCTTTATCCCTTCCTTGAACCCCAAGCCATGACTGTCAACCCTCTCAACCAACAATCATTGCCAATTCTTCACCCAAGGAAGTCTCCTCCGCGTTGATAGGATGAATTAAGAGACAAACATAACACCACCCACTGCGAGCACCACACCTTTAAGTCCTGTCGAAGCTCCCTCATCAAGATTCCATCACAACCGCTCCAATGCTTCTAGCCATCCATGTCGCTCCAAATTCCTCTCTCGAGAGGCTTGTTCATAAAGACCCAAACTCTGTCCATCCTACCTAGCTCCATCTCTATCCACCACCTCTTAGAATGATGCGCCCTCCCTGCTTTAGTACGTTTAGGAATAATTCCTCCGACTATTCCATAAAACTCCTGCTCCTCCGCCATGTACCTCACCTCACACTTGAATCACTTAACATTCATGAAATTGACCAGGCTAGACTTTGTCGTACCCTTGCCACCTAGCTTCTTCATTCCATACCAGCGCGCGACAAGACAACTCGCATGCTTACAACCCCTGTCTTCACGTGCACGATGATGGGTTGGGTTCACTGACCACGTGCCTGGCCTCCACCACCCCATCTTGCACCCCATTCAAGATTTTTTTTTATTTTAAATATTGATATCATTCTTAAATCAACTTAAATTATAAAACCAAGTTTTGTGAGTAAGTATAGAGAGACATTACATGTAGGATTGAGAACAAAAATTAAATATACATTACTTTTAAGTAATTTTAATTATGTGTGTATTATACTCTTATAAGTATAATTTCCATTCAATTTTTAAATAGAAAAAAATTAACCAATACTAATTAGATACTTTAATGCTATAAGCTATATTCTATAATTATAAAAATAATATACCTTTGAGAGATGTATTGTTTATTATTAATTATTTATTACACAAAATACAATAAAACTTAAATCTTGTCCCTATGAAGTAAGTTAAATTATTTGTAAATGAAAAAGAGGATGGCATGTGTTGGTTGTTAAGTTGGGTCTTGTCGAGTAAAAAAAAAAATGTGTCTCAACGATTCAACAAGTAACAGAGATACATAGACTTAGGAACAAGAAAGCATGGAGCGTGAGCGGGAAAACGATTTTGAACCAGGCCTGCGAACCAGTCGACATTGGACCTTGCTGGACTTCCCAGCAGTACACTAGATCCCTTTGTCGCCATGTTCAAACTATACAGAGCTGTTCTTTGGTTGGGTGAACAGAACTTCGTATCTGACTTCGTCTGTTGTTTTCTTCTGTCCAGCACTGACCCCGATTTTTGACTTTTACTTCTCATCCTTTATCTGATTGTTTTTTCTGATTTCTGTCTTTGTTGAGGAGCCCACTCCCTTTAGTTTACTGTGTTTACAAGCTCTCCTTGCAGCCGTGTTCTGGGATCCCGGTCACCATTTTGTTTTTTGTGGTGTGGCTGTTACATGACCTTAGAAAGCACTTGATCTATCGGCTTCTACACTTTTCAGGTTATCTCCTCGAACTTTGTTTTTAATCTGGGAGTGTACATTATTGTCTTTATCTTTCTAGCACCTGGCTTGTATTGGAACCCGCATATACAGCTATCTTGTCGTCTTCCCTCTTGTCCAGCATTCAGACCTCTGATTTTCCCTAGCACACTGCTATCCATATGCTCGATTGGCTCCTGTACTCTGCCCCACCTGTCCCCCTCCACTCCTTCCCTGCCTCGTTACTCTACTTGGGGGCTTTTTACTGGAGGCACTGACTCCTCCATCATGGAGTCACTGACAAGTGACCTGATGAACCCAACCGACGAGCTCATCTGGGAAAGAGCTGGACTTTTCGAAAAGGTGGACTCTATTGCCTCCTCGCTAAAAAAGGTTTCCTCTAAGTCATTTAGTACTTGTGCTCCTTCTGTCTCCGTCAAACCTGCTCCTCCATCGAGGACAGACACTTCTGAACAGAAAAACTGGCATCCAGACTCCATCAAGAACCACCAAGACCACTCTGTAAGCCATGTCCACCGGAATCCTTCAAGTCGAAAGGCATGGAAAGCCATTAAAAGATCGAAGAGACTGATACTGGGTGACGGTGTGGGTTTCGAAAACCTATGCAAAATGTCTAGCTGCACTCTGGTGGGTCGATTCTCCTACAAGCGGTTCAACGCACTTACTCTGGAGGACTGGACCAAGTTGAAGTGGCTTCCACTGTTGGGTTATCAACCAGAGATTCAGTACCTAAAGAAAGGCTGGCTGATCTTCCACTGTAAGACCCCGGAGGATGCCACTCTCCTTCTCTCATCCTCATGGGTCGAGGGAGGCAGCAGCCTCATGCTCAAACGCTGGAGGCTCGCTTTCAACCCGGATACTGAGTATTTTCAACTTAGACACATCTGGGTTCTTCTTCCCGGCCTCCCTCTCCACCTCTGGAACGATGAAGCTCTGATTGCCATTGCTAACACACTTGGTAGATTTATTGCACTTGACCCTCTTTCGGCTTCGGGTCACTGGAGGAAAATGGGAAGAGTCTTGGCTGAGATTGACATTACCTCAGGACTGCCGGAATCTCTAGAGATAGAGTGGAGAGGCCGAGTACATCTTCAGAAGCTGGATTTTCTTGGAATACCCTTCCGGTGCAACCGTTGTCGGGAAACCGGACACCTCCGACGCTCCTGCCCTGGTAAGTTACTTTCTGAACCCTCTGAAGAATCTGAACTTCTCCTTAACCCCCCTGAATACATGGAAGCCGACCCTGCACTAGATTTTCTGGAAGTACCCATACTCCCGTGCACCCCTCCCCTTCCAGGTCAGACTATTTCCCCGCGATCTAAATTGAACCTGCTCTGCCCCATTTTATTTAAGTCTCTTTCAAATGCTGAGAAGGACCTTACAAACAGTTATACTTGGCTCACATCTGCTCATTCAGTAAAGGACACTATACAGAGTACTGAGAGTTTATCCACTCCAATCCTTCCCACTCTCCCTCGGACTACTGCTACTAGTGTGAACAACCCAGACATAAAGATACTCTCGCCTGCCCCCTGCACTCATCCCTAGCCACTCTCCTCGATTGATCAGGTTGACTCGTTTTCTTTGCCCTCTGAGCCCAGCCAGCCATTGGATGAGGGTGCTGTGCTACTGGCATCCCTAAACACCTCCTTCAAGACGGATGATCTGCCTGAAAACTGCTCACATCTGCAAGTCTATCGGGGAAAAGAACCCATAATTTCTGCTGAGGGGGCGAGTACTTCCCTTAATCGACCTATTGATACAAAGGAAAATCAATTTGTCTGGTCTCGAGGCATCAGCACGGAGCTTTCCCCACTGCAGACGAGAAGCTCCAGAAAGAAAAAGGAGTCAGCGAGCTCTCAGCAAGTTCCCATTGAATCCAACTCACAGAATGGTAAGGCCCTTAGAGCACTCAAGGCCTTGGCACGCTCTAAGTGATGATTGTGCTTTCACTGAATATAAGGGGGATTGGAGGCCCCCTCAAGACAACCTCCTTCCGAAGATTACTAGAGACGACGAAACCAGACGTTATCTACCTTCAAGAGACACTTTCGATGGATCAAAATGCTAGAGATTTCCTGCATAAATTCCGACCGTCATGGTACTCAGTGGCTGTCAGCTCCTTAGGCAACTCTGGTGGATTATTGGTCGCTTGGGACCCCGACCTGTTTGAGATGAGACCATTTCTGACTAGAGGAGGTATACTTTTAGTTGGCTATTCTCTAGTCACCAACCAGGATTTGGCGTTCCTTAACGTCTATGGTCCATGCTCGGACAAATTGGCATTCTGGACGCACCTAGATGGGAGTGGCCTCCTCGCTATTCCTAACCTCATTCTTGGAGGTGACCTGAACTTCATACTTTCGGCCAATGAACACTGGGGGGGATCGTACTCGCCTGGACATGCTGAAGCAACTTATAAAGAAATCTTGGCTTCCAATAATCTCATAGACATTCTGCCAAATCGTCTTGTTCCTACGTGGAGAAACGGGCGAGCAGGCCATGATGCTGTCGCTAGACGTCTTGACCGATTTCTAGTGGCAGAAGGATTCCTGACTTCCTCTGTTATGCCGTCGTCCTGGGTGGAATTCCCTTTTTTCTCTGACCACGCTCCCATTTTGCTCAAATTGCTACCCTCTGTCCGCAGATCTACCCCCTTTAAATTTAACCACATTTGGCTATCCTCCGATATTTATTCAGCTATCGTACATTCTACCTGGTCCGACCCCTGTTTTCTTTCTGAAATCAATCCACATATACGATTGATATGGAAACTAAAAGTGCTGAAATCTAAAACTATCCAGTGGGAAAAGGAAACGGCTAAAGAGGGAAAGGCCCGACTCCTCTATTTGGAAAAACAAATCTTCTCCCTCATCCACAAAGATTCATGCTCGACTTTATCGGTGGCAGAGGCGAATAGACTCCGTGTGCTTGAAGAACAGAGGGCGACCATACTCCGCGAGGATGAATTCCGCTGGCGACTTTGCAGTCGTGCAACCTGGCTACGGTGCGGCGATTCCAATAGAAAATATTTTCACAAGGTTGCGAGTTTTAACAGAAATAAAAAGACCATCTGGTCAATTGAAAGTGCCAATGATGGATTAATCCGTGGACAGGCAGAAATATTGAATGAGGCGGCCACCCATTACACTTCACATTATAAAGCTACTGCTACTGATAATCTGCCGGAGAAGGCCACATTGGCTAGACTTTTTCCTCGAATGGTCTCAGTCGAGGAAGCTATTGACTTATACAAGCCTGTCACGCTCACAGAAATTAAAGATATCCTGCAACAATTCAACAAAGAGCGTAGTCCTGGGCCGGATGGCTGGACCACAGAATTTTTTACATTCTATTTTGATCTCGTTGGGGGGGATCTTCTTCAGATGGTAGAGGACACTCGTCTCAAGGGAAAAATTGCTGGAGGCATCAATTCCACGTTTCTTGTATTGATCCCGAAAGAAAACAACCCACTTTCATTTAATGACTTCCGTCCAATAGCACTGTGTAATCTTATCTACAAGATTATAGCCAAAGTTATTTCAAATCGAATCAAACCATTTCTAGGGGCAAGTCTTTCAGAGCGGCAACTTGGCTTCTTGAAGGACAGAAGAATCCAGGACGCCATTGGTGCTGCCCACGAATGCATACACAGTATAAAGCAAAAGAACCAAAAAGCGCTGATACTAAAGCTTGATCTTAAAAAAGCATTTGACTGTATTGATTGGGGATTCTTGAGACTTATTTTGCATGCAGTGGGCTTCGGCGACCAGCTCACAAACTGGATATTTGCTTGTGTTTCCAACGCAAACTTTGCTGTCCTAATTAATGGTGAAGCTTCTAGTTTCTTCAAAAGTGAGAGGGGGCTCCGACAGAGATGCCCCCTCTCTCCCTATCTATTTATCTTGATTATGGAGGGCCTCAGCCTACTCCTAAACAAAAGCTTAAGTGAACACAAATTGTCCGGTATAAAGGTTTCCAAGCTTATCAAGATTCTTCTTCTTATGTTCGTCGATGATGTGCTCATCATGACAAAAGCAGATTTGGAGGAATGGACTGTTATTCAAGAGATACTTCATCACTTTTGCTCGATCTCGGGTCTCTCCATTAATTATTCTAAGTCATCTGCACACTACAGGGGACTCACGGCCCCTGAACTACACAGCTTTATGGACCGCTTCACTTTTACATTTGCTGACCTAAAGGAGGGCTTCAGATATCTTGGATATCAGCTGAAGCTGGGAGTCACCCGTCCGGGGGATTGGTGCTGGCTTGTAGCAAAATTTGAAAGGAAGATTGACTTCTGGTGTAACAAATGGCTGTCCCTGGGGGGCAGATACATTTTAATAAAAGCTGTACTCGAAAGCCTCGCAGTGTTTTGGATGACCCTGGAAAAGATTCCTAAATTGATAATCACCAAACTCCGCAGATTAGCATTTCATTTTTTGTGGAATGGAAGGGCTGGTAAACGCTGTTTACACCTCTGTAGCTGGGAAATTTTAGCAAAACCACGCAGAGCAGGGGGTTGGGGACTAAAAAACCTCCACACATTCAACTCTGCCCTCCTGGCAAGTTCTTTTTGGCGAGCAGTAACACATAAAAGTATCTGGCACCGAATTATAGTTGATAAATATCTTTGCTCTCAGCCATTTAGTAGCTGGATTCGACGGACCGCCTTTCCGATTAAGAGAGTTTCTCCGTTCTGGAAAGGTCTGATCGCCTCCATTCCGGTGATACTTCACTGGCTTCGCTGGAAGCCCGACACTGGCAAGGAGATAAAAATTGGCAAGGATAAGATACTAGGACTGGAGGAGAGATCGCTCCTTTCTCCCTCCTTATGTGACCATCTTGTTTCACTTAATCTCCAAACTCTCTCACAGGTTAGTATTTCTAATGGAGTTCAATCGTTGCTGGACCACTGGTTGGGGAGCAGGGATCTGGCACTTGATGGACCGTGGGCGACTGAGTGGAATGGTTACATTGCTGCTATCAGAGGAGCTGGCATTTCACTCTCGGATGAGTCTGACACTCTGCTGTGGGCGGGAGGGGATGCGACCGGCACACTCTCGGTAAAAAATTTGTATTCAGCCCTCCAATCTCAGAGCATACACAGCGTTGACAACTCCTGGTTCTTCAAACTCTGGAAATGGACCATTCCGCTTAAGTTAAAGCTCTTCCTCTGGCTCGCGGGGAAATGTAAGATCCTGACTTGGGATGTGCTACGCCGTCGTGGTTGGGAGGGGCCAGGGATCTGCGTGCTATGCAGGTGCACAGGGGAAGACGTCCATCACATTCTGATTCATTGTGGATTTGCCAGGGAGGTCTGGGCCCGAATCCTACAGCAGCTCTCGCTACCTTTACCCTGGAGCAGAGACACACTTTCAGAATGTTTTCAGTTGTGGAGCACACAAAATTCTCCCCCAGTCTGCCTGGCTACTTTGGTCTGTTGGAACCTCTGGTTGGAATGAAACAGTGTCATATTTGAGAACAGGACACCAAATCTGATGAAAGTTGTAAACAGAGTTCTGTATTCCTTTCACTGGAAACAAGCTCCGAATTCAGTTCACACACCTAAAGCTATCGATCTCAATCTGCCAGAGGGTTTTACGCTAGCCTGCTTCGACGGAGCTGCGCAATCCGGATGCTGTGGTGCTGGTGGCTTCTTTAAATCTCACCATTCAAGGATCACAAAATGGTTCTTCAGATGTGGGGAAGGATCGAACACTAAAGCAGAGATATTGGGGCTCTGGACCACTCTCTATTTAGCTACGACGTGGTCTATCAAACATTTATATGTTTTGGGTGACTCGAGAGTAGTCATCGATTGGATCAATCAAAGATCCAATCTCAGCTCTGTTCACATCGAAAGCTGGAAAATGAAAATTCTGGAGCTGTCAAAACGCTTCGCCGAGATCAAATATCTTCATATTCCGAGAAGTCACAACGGAGAGGCGGATGCTCTCTCTAAAAGAGCATTAAAGGAGCTGTCAGGGTGGCTATACATATTTCACAGTGACTTCGGAGTCGACAGTCCCATTACCCATCTAAGAATTTATTGATCGGGGTTGGCTGACTTTTTGACTCTGGCAATTTTGCTCGACTGCTGGATTGATTATTAGATTGCTGGAATCTGCTCTACCTGTGGATGCCCAGGTTTACATCGAGTTGATCCTTGATTTCGGGTGCACTCTTTGCTAAAGATTTAGTCGACAGGTAGCTGGAATGATGGAACGCTGTCCAATATACATCCCTGTGACCGTTGAGCAAATTGCCATTGAACAATAGCTGTAAAATCAACAATTGTGCAGTAGGATGTCAGAAAACTGGATTTGGTATGACTGTTTGTGACTGTGGTGTGTTTTTGTTTCGATCCGCTGGGTTATATTACACACACAGGTGTTTGAAGTGTTTCAGACTTGAACCTCCGACCGCTTGGTCAGTTGGAGTGCAATGTAAATGATTTTATACAATATATAAACTCGAGAAAAATTTTCCCTGGAAAAAATTATTTGTAAAAGAACATAAACAAATATCTTAGATGTTTAAAATTCAACGAACAAGCATCACCCTTAATCGACTCCACGAAATGCAAATTGCATTCTAACCGTACAATCATTTTCACCACAATTTTCACCGTAAAAAACAATTATTAATATTATGCTTTAAATATATAAATTTGTTATTTAAATATAAATTTGATTGACGATATTTTGAACTGTACTTTTTAAAAAATCATCTCAGAAAGAAATGCTGACTTTTCAGCACAAAATCAATAAAAAATAACCTCTATTTGTGGGGCCTTGCGCCATGGGAAAAATAAATATCTTTCATATTATTTTTCTATATAGTCGGCTAATGCTCTTACTTTTACGAAATTAGTCCTTTGTACTATTAGAGTTCCTTGTCTTCATTCGTCTTTTCCTATCTATGGCTTCGTCACACCTTTGCACTCGAATAATTTTCATTTGATTTATCGCAGCTTTTGTATATGTAAAATGATGAGACTGATTAATGATCCCCAGATCAAATCTGATTCGATCCAAATTCCAATCTGCTGTGGCCCCATGGATATCCCGATGTAAATAATTCACAAATCACATAAGTAGAGCAAGGCCCCATGTTACAACATAACACATTTTTCAACGTCCTAGACTATGTGGGGAGTCCTTATCCTGGGCCCACCTGTCATGTCCTCGAAATTGCTGCCACATTTCATTACGCATAATATCTCCTAATCGGTTTCCAGTAAACGAGATTATCACCTCCGTGTGAGCACTCGGCGCGCCTTAATCGATGTAGACTGTGACTCTCAGCTTTTTCATCGTGATCCATCGCTAGAAAGACAAATATATTTTGGCTGTGGCAACCTTGCCGTTCGCCATTTGTTTCTCGTCGCCAAGTGCGGACCGTCTATTCTACGGCGGCGGGTCCAACCCGCTCCGCTCACCTGCAAAATAATAATACTATTCGCAGCCCAGATCCCCGATCCAGCTGGCAAGAGTATGTCCACAGGAATTGGAATTTTGTCAGATATCGTAACCTCCACGAGGCAAATTTGGCCATGCTGGTGGCTTCTGAGCATAAGTAGGCGTCCTCGGAAACTTAGTTTCGGACTACAACGGACTGACTACAACGGACTCTGCTATATGCTGGTGGCTTCTGAGCATAAGTAGGCGTCCTCGGAAACTTAGTTTCGGACTACAACGGACTGACTACAACGGACTCTGCTATTTTGAGAAGCTTAAGTGTCTCAACCTCCGGCACCGTTGAGTGCGAGGTATCAGCTTCTGAAGTAAGCTTACTGAAATTTTCTGGCTTTTAAAGAGTGTAGTGATTAGAGGTTTTATTTAAATAGTGATAATAGCTGCCGAATGTGAGCAGATTCTTGAAGCTAATAGCTCTTTGAAGTTCAAGAATCGAATCTGTAAGTAAATTTTATCTGAATTGAAACCGTTTGTAACATTTTCTCTTGAAGCGAACAGTTCTTTAGTATTATTTGTATGAAGCCGTGGTTATTTTTATTAAGGTGTGTGTTTGTGTTTATATTCTGGAGCCTCAGGCGGCCGTGCACAAGTGAAAGAGTTCTTTATGACTAAGATCTTTTTTGCTTTATATTTTTCTCGCAACTTGAAGTGCCGAGGATTTTAGCCAGTTAGTGATAAAGTAACTGAGGTTTTAAGATTATTCACGGGAGGAAGATTTTTACATAATTCCGTGCTCGTCCACGCAAATTATTTTTGATTTTTTAAAGCCTCAGGCAGGATTGGGACCAATTCTTCTTTCTAATGTTTTAGCCACTCCGATACGCCCTCTTGGAAACTTAGATGCGGAGTTTGAAGTGGTCGCGAGGAAATTTTAGGATCGGGAGCTAATCTGGTCAGTAAATAGGCGAAGAGTTTGGCTATTAGGTGATTTTAAGCTAATATTTAACCTGCTGGTGCCGAGATCTTAGGAGGACCTGAAAATTTTGAAGATTTTAAGGTCAGGTTTTCAAACAGTGCTATCTGCTTGATTGTATTATTGCGTTGGTACATTTGATGATCTAATTCTGTAGTTAAATATACCAAAGACAATCGTTTCAATATTTGTATTTCTTTATCTATTCTATATAGAATTGTTAACAACAATTCCATGCTGTGCAACTTGATTGAGTTATACCTTACCCTATCTCTCCCGTCTGAAGCTGTGGTACCCTCTCAATATCATCAGAGCGCAGTTTTGTGAAAAATTAGGAATTCTGAGTTATACTGAACACAGAGCCATTGCTTGAAGTGTAGAAAGATGTGTTTTTCCTAACTGCGACTGAAACTACGCCTGCTTTGTTTATAGGCAGGAAGTGATACAGTATTATGGAGCATTTTTATCGAAATCCCAGTACTGACTCATGATACTGTAGACTAAGTTACAAAAACGTCCATATTTTGCGATCATGATATTTCTTACGAGTGTTATGTTTGAATAATTTTGTAGCACCTGTAAAAGCAAACTAATAAAGGAATTCTTAGAAAACATGCTACAGAGGCAATGGTAAAATGTCTGCAAATTCAGTTGTCATGTGTCAATCTCAACAGAAGTTGTGACGATTTTTTTTCAGGCGTAGGATTATAGTGTCTTCTTCTTGGAGAGCAAGTAATTCTCAGAAAACATGCTACAGAGACAATGGTAAAATGTCTGCAAATTCAGTTGTCTTGTGTCAATCTTAACAGAAGTTGTGACCATTTTTTTTCAGGCGTAGGATTATAGTGTCTTCTTCTTGGAGAGCAAATATATAAAATGGCCGCTGCTGCAGCTCAGCACTTTGTAGCGTGCCAGCCTGGCATTGCTAATTCTGCCAGAAGTCGATCTTCAGGGACTGCATTGCCCTCGAAGAATAGAGGAAGCAGTAATGCTTCTTGCTCACCAGGTCAAATTGCCTACTACCAGGGCCTGCGGTCCACTAGAAGCACAAACTTGGGACAGCTTCAGAGCCATGCAGAGGCAAATTTTAAGCAAGTGTTGAGGAAAGCACTTAGTGTTGGTCCGAAGGGTCCAAAGGGAGTGGTCACTTGTAGCGGTGGGATGAATCTGGTTTTTGTATCAGCTGAAGTGGCCCCCTGGAGTAAAACTGGAGGTCTTGGTGATGTTCTAGGAGGATTGCCACCTGCGCTGGCGGTAAGCCTCATTAACAATTAGAATTTCTTATGAAGTTGGCTTTTTATGAAACTTCTTATTTTCTTGTCCTTGAACTTTAGAGTCATTCTAAGTTTCCAGTAAGGATTATTTATTCCTAGTGCTATGAGTGAAACATATAACTCTTTATACAAAGCAAGATAATTCGCTGCTGTGTCACACATGTGGAATCATTCTCGAATAACTTGGCCAGGGAACGACTGAAGCCCTGGGATGATGATGTTTGTTATGTACTATTAAAAATACTTTGTCTTGTTGCAGGCACGTGGTCATCGGGTTATGACAGTCTCCCCACGTTATGATCAGTATAAGGACTCATGGGATACTGGCGTATCGATTGATGTATGGAATTCCATCTTGATCTAAATGTTTTCATTGTTTGGTTGGAAAAAATTCACCTTTTATTGATGTCCGTGCTGTTGGAGAATGCTGACTACTTTTTAGTTGATGATGAAGTTGGATAAGGTTTGATAAGCTGGGGTTGATTGATATTACAGATAAAAGTGGGGGATAAAACTGAAAGTGTGCGATTCTTCCATATTTACAAGAGGGGAGTAGATCGCGTTTTTGTAGATCATCCATGGTTCCTTGAAAAGGTTGCTACTCAATTTATTGAACTACTTTCTAAATCTATACAGTGCAAACCCATTGAGTGGATAAGTTGAACTTTAGTTGAATCAATTTATGCAATGATGCCTGCACAGATTTCCAGTTGAAATTCCCACTGTATTGGCATTTTCAGGTTTGGGGAAAAACAGGCGGAAAGATTTATGGTCCTCAAACAGGAGTGGACTACAAAGACAATGAACTCCGTTTTAGCCTCTTATGTCAGGTATAGTCACGACCTTCTTTCCATCTTAGTATCTATCCTTTTTTTCCACCCTGTTAGCTGTATGTTTAAATCTTTATTCTATTATATAGCGTGTGCTGAATGTTGTGTTTTTAGCATATTTACCAGGAAAATCAATACACATGCAAGCAAAATATCATGATTATTGTTAAGAGCAGAATTTTTGGCAAATAGCTCAAATGGGTTCTGTCATAGTTACGTTTGTTGATGTCTAATGATCTATACTATTTACTATAAAATATGTGGGGGCACCTGAGCAATCAACTCACTGAAGGCACTGCAGGTCCCGCAGAATTGACTAAGGGCATGTGGGTCCTGCAGGTCTGCAAGGGCCAGCAGTGCACTGAAATCGGCACAAGGCTGCACATATGATCTTATATAGTATGATGATTCACATACATTAGCTACTATGCCAAGTTCATTATTTGACAAGGGTTCATACTATTTTTACTCTAGTTAATAAGATCAGCTGGGGTTAACTTCAGCTTTTGGCTAACACAGCATGGATGGGGAACCGGAACTCTGTTGCCATGAATGACTGCTAATTTCATTCGAATGTTCTGAGTTTTTCTAAAGTATAATACATGCAACATTCAGCATCTTGAGTATGCACTTTGCTCTCGCTTCCCATAACAAATGCGAGATGTGTTATGTAAAGCTATTGAAGAACTAAAACTTGATGTCTCATGAAACATGTCCAACTGTGCTTTTCAATTGTCCTTTAGAATTCCATATTTTGGCTCAAAAGGAACACAACAATAGATGGTAGAAAAATCCCTGTAATGAGGTTATAGCTTTTAGCTTCCACCGTGAGCATATTGTGATTCTTGTGTAAAGAACTTTGAAGTGAACTAAAACTAAAATTTCAGTTTCTTGCAAAGTCTCTTCGTGCTGTCTTTGAGGTTTAATTTACCCTATCACAACTGATGATGCTCATGAACTATGCTGTTCATCATGCACCTTAAATAGATCAGTACTTGTTTTGTTTTCAGATTTCAGCCTTGCTATATGCCTGGACACATTATCTGCAGGATACTCTGATCCCACGGGCTTAGCTTTAATTGATGGGCTATTCCTACTGATGAACATTTATATATCAGTCCTCGGCATTTTCTCTGTTACTTTAGCCTACCTCACTAAGGCCCTGGAATGCCAGTTGGCAGTAACCCATCTCCAATTACTGAGATTTCAACTCATTCTTTTACCAAAAGAAACTTCAAATCTGACATTTTCATGTATGAGCAATGCTTTTGTTACTGATTTTTGTAGCCTACTCTTTAGTCCTGCTTTTTCCATTTTCCAGGGCACGATCTCTATGCTTTATACATGTTTAACTATCATGCCTATATTTGATTTATTGCATGTTATACTGTCATGCCTTTATTTTAATTGTAGGTCTGTTGTCGTCCTATTTCATCAGATATCTGTTGTTCTGATTCTGGGAGTGTAACAGGTTGAAAGTTCTGAAATATTTTCAACCTCGTTTTTGTTATTTTCAAACTTGTTATGTATGGATATCCTTCAACATACATGCTAAAATTTTATTGTCTGCAAAATCTCACATGAGCTGAGTTCAAAGCTTCCACTATGCCTTCATAATTGAGTTGATTGCACCGTATATGATCGATTCTATCATGTGGTACCTCATTATTTCCAATTCTCAAGAATCATTTTTTTCTGGTTCTGGTTCATGTGCATTCAGTGAAGCAACAGTACAGAGTTCTTTTTCTGCTTCCAAGTTCGTACCTTCTTTGCTATGATTCCTAATATAAGTTTGTTCTTTGACAAGTATCCTGGCTCGAAACCTTTTCTGCTTGCTAACAAATATGTAGGAAAACTGTAAATAGTTATATTTGTAAGCATAAGTACCTTTGTTTTGCCATTTTTAAACATTTTGGTTCCTTCATGAACATAAGATGTTTTCACATTATTAAAGAGTGTTCTATCAAAGTAGTAAAACACTGTCGATAGCAAAGAAAAAACCAAATGATATTTTAGAGGGCACCATTTCCACGGATCCATGCTTCTTCTGATCATGGTTAATTTGGTGGTACCATTCAAAATAGTGAATTTTCATTCTAAAATTTGTCACGTAGCAGTGTCCTTTTGAAAAAAATATTTAACTTTATTTGGATGTTAATTTTGCAGGCAGCTATTGAAGCTCCAAGGATTCTTAATCTCTCCAGCAGCGAACACTTTAGTGGACCTTATGGTAGGTTCTCTAATATGTCGTCTATAAAAACCAATTTGTCTTCTTATTGGGCAATTTCTTGGAGATTTCACTTATGATAGTTTCATGATTCTATCAAAATATTTATAACTGTACAGGGGAGGATGTTGTCTTCATTGCCAATGATTGGCATACGGCTCTTCTTCCTTGTTACTTGAAGAGTATCTACAAGCCTGCAGGTTCTTTCACAAATGCCAAGGTATGTATTTTACAATTCTATCTCTCTTGCAATCTCATTCAATATATGTAGAATTGAACAGTATAAAGCTTACTTTTGGAGGATTTTACACTGAAATCGGATAAAATTTATGAATTCAGGTTGCATATTGCATACACAATATAGCCTATCAAGGCAGATTTGCTTTCTCAGACTTCTCGCTTCTTAATCTCCCTGATGAGTTCAAGAGTTCATTTGATTTCATAGATGGGTAAACTATTTTCATCACCTACTCATCCATCTGTGCTATAATGTTTTAAAGGTGAATTGTTTCGAATGATCAGATATCTCAAAAGCTGTTAATTTGTGCAGGTATGCCAAACCAGTGAAAGGAAGGAAAATTAATTGGATGAAAGCTGGAATACTAGAATCTGATAGGGTTTTTACAGTGAGTCCATATTATGCGAAGGAGCTTGTTTCTGGAGAGGACAAGGGAGTGGAATTGGAATCTATTGTTCGTAAAGTTGGCATTACAGGAATTGTGAATGGAATGGATATCCAAGAGTGGGACCCTTCAACAGACAAATATCTTGAAGTGAACTATGATGCAACGACTGTACGAAAACATGAAAATCTAAATCTAATGCCTTTTGCCTTTTTCTTTTATAAATTTGTTCCACCATGATTTTTTCACGGGTCAAGAGGTCTTTGAATGCTTACAATTGTATTATAACCTCACTATTATCTAATATAAAATCTATTAAACAGACGTGGGCTACTGCAGGTTCTGGACGCAAAGCCTAGTCTGAAGGAAACACTACAAGCCGAAGTTGGGCTGGCCGTGGATCCAGATATTCCTGTTATAGGATTTATTGGAAGACTGGAAGAGCAGAAAGGCCCAGATATTCTTGCTGAAGCTATCCCTCTAATTGCAGATGAAAACGTGCAGTTAATTATCCTAGTAAGTTCGGCATTCTATAATTTGCCGTATTGTCACTAATTAGAGATGCAGAGTGGTGTATTTGCAAATTCAGGTCAATTGTGGCAGAACAATTACTAGACTCTAGATATGATGTGCCAGGGTTTATCTTCAAGTCAACTGTTGATACTATAACACACATTCCGCACAGAGGATATAATGCCATGGACTGATGCACTTGGCCATTGGACACTTGGCTTACTCAATATCAATTTCCCCATTGTTTCCGTCGCTATTAGTAGTGCATTTGCAGTAGTTTTATTGCGTTGCACTTGCCACTCATTATTACAAATTTGTTGTCACTTATTTCTGTGGTCCAGGGCACCGGTAAAAAATACTTGGAGAAGCAGCTGGAAGAGATTGAAGAGAAATATCCGGACAAAGTTAGGGCAGTAGCAAAGTTCAACGTGCCACTTGCTCATATGATAACAGCTGGAGCTGATTTCATGTTGGTTCCTAGCAGATTTGAGCCTTGCGGTCTCATCCAATTACACGCCATGCGCTATGGCACGGTATGAAAAGAAAACCCTTGCCTTTATCTTTCTCGCATTTCTGAGTTCTGCCACTTTTCTTGGAACAAAGGGACCATGGGCAGCATCTTATCACTAACAACTATCCTATATTATTTCAAAAATGATATGTTGATATGGAAAGGATTTACTCTCTAGATACACTGGTGTTAGTGCTGTACCAGCATATTTCTTTCAGCCATGTCAACTTAATATCCATCATAACAATATCTTGATGGTCCTTCGTTCTCATCGTTCTTGGTAAAAGGGTGGGTACTGGGCATCAGCCCTAAAAACGGAGACCTTGTCTCTAGTGACAGTTTTTGGCCTACTGATATCCCCCATACCAAATTCCAGAGTTAGTTTATCCATCAGTTATCATCGATAAAGAAACATTGCACAAGGAGATCAGCCAAAATTTCTCATTTGTTTGCCATTCATTCAAGTGGAAGATGTTTATCCTCTATGCATGTAGTTTTGTTGGACAATTCACGGGTCCATGTAATCTTGTCTTACTGGAATAACATTTTCATAAATCCTCTGTTGCTAAGTGATCAGCACTGACACAATAAGCCAGCTATGATTTATATATACACATATATCCATCTGATGCAGATTAATAGTACATTGAAGTGGCAAATACAGTATGTTTATTAACTGGATAACCACATCCACATCCACATCCCCATATAAAGATGGGGAAACTAATTCCTGGAGGTCAAACACAAGCCCCCTCACACACAAGCCTACACAAGCCTAGAGCCTAGGTTTATATGGGGAAACCAATTCCTGGAGGTCAAACACCTTCCCTCACACACACAAGCCCCTTCACAAGCCCCCTCACACACAAGCCTAGAGCCTAGGTTTATATGGGGAAACCAATTCCTGGAGGTCAAAACACCTTCCCTCACACACACACAAGCCCCTTCACAGCCCAGGTTTGAACCTGGAGTGTTGGCATGGTGGCCCCTTGTCCTTGTCCTGACCACTAAGCCACAGCCTGATGCAAAATATAAGATTTACTCTTGAATAATTTTACACAAGATGTATGCAAGCAAGCACGGAGGGCTGTGTATGGATGAGCTGATGGAGGATTTTTTTTTTCTGATATGAACATATGTAATATTTTTCTTGTTAATATCTCTCTTTGAACGTTTCATGCACAGGTACCCATAGTTTCATCTACAGGGGGATTGGTGGATACAGTGCAAGAGGGAAAAACAGGGTTCCAAATGGGTGATTTTCATGTTGATGTAAGTGCTCAAAAAATGTACCATTCGCAGAAAAATCTACAGTGTCTGATCATTTATTTTCCTTTTGAAATAGTTATAAAAACTTATTCATGACATCATTAATAAATGGGAGAATGAGCACATCATTCAATAGGAATTGACTAATGGTATTCTGCAGTGCGAAGAAGTAGATCCTGAAGATGTCACTGCCCTTGCGACAACCGTCAAAAGAGCTCTTGAAGTGTATGGCACACCTGCTTACGCAACTATTGTGCAAAACTGCATGGACCAAGATTTTTCATGGAAGGTAATCCATCACACCGAAATTTGAACTTCTTTGGTTTATATTCTCTCCCTCTTGCCTTTGGGACTCGTGGTGATTGCTTTACCGGGCATGTTTAGTCTTTCTTGTTATTGGGCAGAAAATATCCATGCATTGAAGATCTCCATGTCAAAACTTGTTATTAGCTGCATCTAAATTGAGCACCACATGTGGACGGTTTATAAATTATTATGTAATGTGTAGAATGGGTTGTTTGCATACTCTTGCCAATATTACTTTGTACTCCTATTATGCCAATCATTTTATGCCTAATAAACAGTGAGATGTTGTCATGATTTCTATTTATTTATAGCGCTTATCTCATTTATGCTTATTATATTGAAAGCAGGGCCCAGCCCGGCAGTGGGAGAATGTTTTGCTGAGTCTGCAAGTTGCAGGGGGTGAGCCTGGCGAAGAGGGAGATGAAATTGCTCCATTAGCAAAAGAAAATGTGGCCACCCCTTGAGAAATTCTCGTTAAATGTTTAGATAGGAAATAATAAATCCGTTGACTTATCCAATTTCTTTTGTAAACATCCAAGACAATCTATTGCAATAAATGCAAGTATTCTGTGCCGCCTTTAAGTTTACATCTGATTCAAAGCTGTATAAATGATATCATACACTGGAGTACTAGCTCCGAGCTCTGTTGGAATGGCTAGAATGAAATCTGGATTTCTGCGAAGTTAATTGGTATCCGACATATATATCAGATATACGTGAGAAATACATACTTTATTGTGCTTTAGATCAGAGCTTCAAGATTTATGAGTTTGCATTTCGTAACCTGTGAAATCGGCATGATTCTAAGAAAATTACGTTGCAGGTGAATTATTCAGATCAATGTTTTCTTTTAAACCCTAAAGTTACTGCATCTCGCTTTCCTATTTATGACAGCTAGATCTGTATGGAGAAATTGTTCTTGTTGTTTGAACTTTGAAGCGTCAAATCAGTCACATCCTGTAACTTTTTTTCAAAAGAAATTCATTTACCGACGAGTCTTTAGCAATTTTAGAAAGACTCGGCCTTCGGTTTGTTGAGTTGGGACTTCAAAGTTGGGAAATGGTGTGCCCAGACCTTATATGGGCCTTCTGAATCTTCTCGTTTCTCGATTTGCGTGGTCAAAACGTTCGTGTCGAGTTTGATTGATAAAAACCTTATATGGGCCTTTTTAATCCGCTCGTTTCCCGATTTGCGTGGTCAAAACGTTCGCGTTGAGGTTGATTGATAAAAAGTTGCCAGGATCCTAACAAATAAATATTGAAGCAAATGCAAGCAAAAGCATTCGTGAGGACAAAACGTTTTTGCTTCATGTTGTTGATTAATAAAAAGTTGTTAGGAGCCTAGCAAATAAATATTTACTGTAACTTCGAAAAACTTGTACTGAATTTGGTAAAACTATTTTATTATTAGAATTAAAAAGCGGTAGGTTAAATGTTTTACTTTAGAATTAAAAAGCGGTAGGTTAAATGTTTTACTAAGTAAATGAAGAATTTTTTTTACATTTACTTGAAATCTGGTGAGAAATTGTTAGATTCTTAAATTTGAGTGATTATTTCTGTATAATCTGAGTGTACTAGAGGTTTAGAGGTTTTTTTAGCTGAATCTATTTCAACATTCAAAAATGGATTTTGAACCAAAAAAATAGTGATTCCTGTAAATTTATATCACCAGATTCCTGCCAAAAAAACCATTTCTTAAAACAACTGGACAACACCAAATTAAAAATAATAAAACATTATCCAGTAAACCAAAATTGTGCTATGTATCATAAATAGTCACTTGTAACCATGAAGTGACAGTTTAGAAATTTCTGTCTAATTAAAGAAATTTCTGTCTAATTAAAAATATTACAACATTATCCACTAAACCAAAATTCTGCCATGTATCCCAAATGGGAACCATGAAGTGACAGAATGGACAGATTAAAACCATGAAATTTCTGTCTGTGGATAATTTTGGCCTTGGTTAGTTGCAAGCTAGTTTTGCACGGAAATTAATTGTACACCTTGAAGTTCATGGTTCTAACCTGCCCATGGAAAATTTCTGTCTGTGGATAATTTTGGCCTTGGTTAGTTGCAAGCTATTTTTGCACGGAAATCAATTGTACACCTTGAAGTTCATGGTTCTAACCTATTCATGGAAAATGCAAACGTTCTAAAATTTCTATGTGGATAATTTTGGCCACTCGGTTGGAAAATGTGGTTGGAAAATGAAAACGCAGTAGTCTAAACGTTTTAAAATTTTTGGAAAACGCAGTAGTCTAAACGTTTTAAAATTTCTGGAAAACGCAGTAGTCTAAACGTTTTAAAATTTCTGGAAAACGCAGTAGTTTAAACGTTTTAAAATTTCTATCTGTGGATAATTTTGGCTTTGGTTGGAAAATGAAAATGCAGTAGTTTAAACTTTTAAATTTTTTGGAAAACGCAGTAGTTTAAACGTTTTAAAATTTCTATATGTAGATAATTTTGGCCTTGGTTGGAAAATGCAGTAGTCTAAACAAAGGGTGGGAGGAGGGGAGGCTTTATTAGAGAAATTATAAAGTCTAAACAGAGAGTGAGAGGGGGAAGACTTTATTAGAAAAATTATATTATAATTTCTTTAATAAAACCGGAGGGGGGGCTTTATTAGAAAAATTATTTGTAATATAATTTCTCTAATAAAGTCCCCTCTCCCACTCTTCTAAAATTTTTGTTTGTGGATAATTTTGGTTAGTTGCAAACAATTTTTGCATGGAAATCAATTGTACACACCCTTTATGTGGATAATTTTGGCCTTGGTTAGTTGTAAACAATTTTTGCACGGAAACCAATTGTACACTTTGAGGCTCATGGTTCTTACTTGTCCATGAAAAATGCAGTATGCAGTAGTCTAAATGTTTTTGAAAATGACTTTTTCCCAGGAATATTTTCTGTTTAATTTTGTTTGATCCATAAATTGTTGGATCTGCAGATTTGAGTGGCTAAGTTTTGGTTCTTTTTCAGGATATTTTCTGTGTAATTTGTTTGGGCTATAAATTGTTGGATTTGCAGATTTAAGTGGCTAAATTTATATAATTCTATTGCGTAAAAGATTTTTCAGTATCTTGAATCTATTTATGCATTCAGAAATACAATTTAAACAATAGAAAATTGTGAAAAAACCAAAATGTAAAACCTTTAAACAAACAAACCAAAATATAAAAAGTTAAACAAACAAATAACTGCATATTTTTTTTTTTTTTTTTTTGG
>JASDQU010010949.1:105367-115557 GCA_032191745.1 Picea mariana | reverse complement strand
ATGCCCACATCATCTGGCAATTCTATCTCATAAGCATTTGCCTCAAATTTTCTCAGAATCTTACATGGCCCTATCTTTTTCATTTTCATCTTATTATACGTTTCCCTTGGGAATCTTTCCTTTCTTAGATGCACTAAGACCAAATCTCCCACTTCGAAATAAATCTCTCTCCTATGTTGATCTGCTCTGCACTTATATTCCTGGTTGGAACTCTGCAACCACTCTTTAATCTTATTGTGGATCTCTTGCATCTCTGCTGCAAAGTTTTCTGCTCCAGCACTTCTAAACTCATGCTTCTCTAAGTCCCTCAACTCAGATACGCCTCTTGGCTGCATTCCATACATTATCTGGAATGGGATATGTCTTGTGCTCCAATTAGGCGAGTCATTATATGCAAATTCCACTTGCGATAGAATCTAATCCCACGGACTGTGATGTTCATCTACTAAACTCCTCAATAAGTCCCCCAAACTTTGATTTACTACCTCAGTTTTTCCATCCGTCTGAGGGTGATATGTTGAGCTAAAAGATAATATCGTCCCCAGCTTCTTCCATAGTGTCCTCTAGAAATGATCGACAAATTTGGTATATCGATCTAAAACAATACTCTTGGGTAAACCATGAAGTCGAACAACTTCTTTGAAAAACAAGTTTGCAATGTGTGTTGCATCATTGGTTTTCTGACATGGAATAAAATGTGTCATTTTTTAGAATCTGTCGACTACCATCAATATGGAATCACAAGATCTCTGTGTCCTCGGCAGTCCTAACACAAAATCCATGCTTACCGCATCCCATGGCCTCTCTGGTATTGGCAATGGTTGATACAATCCTGTATTCTATCTTTTCCCCTTTGCGTGCTGGAAAATTCTACATTTGTTCACAAATTTATTGACATATGTCCTCACCCATGGCCAATAATACAAACTATTCAGTTGCGCAAATGTTTTGTCATGGCCGAAATGTCCAACCAATTCTCCACTATGTTTCTCCTTCAGAAGATTCTCTCTCATAGAACTCTTCGGGATACACAACTGATTTCCTTTGAATAATAATCCATTCTGGATTAAGTATTCAACCCATTGGCTTCTATCTCTCAGAACATGATTCTCACATACTTCATAAGCGTCTGTAAAATCTAAATCATCTCTGTACATGTCCTTAAGGCTATCAAAACCTAAGGTCTTCACATGAAACTCCTGCAAAATCAAACATTTCCTGCTCAATGCATCAACAACCTTATTAGCAGTTCTATAAATGTGCTTTATAACAAAAGTGAAGTTTTGCTTAAATTTAACCCATTTTGCATGTTTCTGGTTCAATTTCTCATGTCTGGTTACGAATTGTAAAGCATGGTTGTCGTTGTACAAAACGAACTCTTTCGGAACCAAGTAGTGCCTCCATTTCTTCAGCGCATGTATGATTGCATAAAACTCTTTATCATATGTGGAATAATTTCTCTTGGCATCATTCAACTTCTCACTGAAGTATGCAACTAGTCTATTGTCTTGACTTAAGACTACTCCAATCGCAAATCAACTTGCGTCACATCTCACTTGAAATGTTTTACTGAAATCTGGTAAAACCATAACTGGATGTTCGGTTATCTTCCCCTTTAACAACTTGAAACTTCTTTCTGCTTCCTCTGTCCAATGAAAAGATTTGTGTATTTTCTTGACTGTGTCCATCATTGATGCACTAATCCCACTAAAATTTCTGATGAATTTTCTGTAAAAACTGGCTAATCCATGGAAGATTTTGACTTCAAAGATATTCCTTGGTGACGACCATTCTTTGATTTCTTTTACCTTTCCAGGATCCATCTTCAACTCATTCAAAGAGATCACAAAACCTAAATAAACGAGCTCTTTCTTCATGAAAGATGAGTTCTTCAGATTTATCAGCAACTTCTCTTGCTACAACCTCCTCATCACTAGAGTTAGGTGTCTCAAATGCTCTCCCTCAGTCTTATTGAAGATCAATATATCGTCAAGATACACAATTACAAATTTTCCAATTAAATCCTTCAAGACTTCATTCATCAATATCATGAAAGTGCTTGGCGCATTTGTCAAACTAAACGACATGACAAGCCATTCATACAGTCCTTCATTCGTCTTGGATGTTGTCTTCCATTCATCACCTTCCCTCATTCTAATTTGATGATATCCAGTTTTCAAATCAATTTTTGAAAAAAACTTTGCTCCACTCAAGCAATCCATCAAGTCATCCATCCTCGGTAAAGGAAATCTATACCTAATGGTGATTTTGTTTATAGCCCTCGAGTCTGTACACATTCTCCATCCACCATCTTTGTTTGGACTTAACATTGTTGGTACAATGCATGGACTCAAACTTTTTCTAATCAACCCTTTGTCCATCAAACCTTGGACTTGCTTCTTGACCTCTTCATTCTCCTGCAAAATCAATATGTACGCTGCTTTGTTTGGTAAACTTTCTCTTGGTATAAGATCAATGTGATGGTTTATACTTCTGATGGGCAACAATGAACAAGGTAAATCATCCACCACTATATCAGTGAAATTCTCCAGCATTTCCTGAACTTCCTCTAGTAGATCATCTATTGAAGTACTAGTCAAGATGACTCTAGGTTTTCTCACCACAAAAAACTGCATTTCTTCATCTTTCTTGAATTCATCCAGAAGTTACTTCCCACTCATGAGAAGTATAGTATTGCCTGTTTCTTCTTTCACCTTCTTGTCTTCAATTGGCAACAACATATGCGTCCTACCATTCTTTTCCAAGGTGTATGTGTTCTTTCTTCCGTCATGAACAACATTCCTGTCATATTACCACGATCTCCCCAACAAAATATGGCATACATCCATGGGAATAACATCACGTAAGATCTCATCTCTATATCCCCCTATCTTAAATTCAACTAAACATTGTTTAGTGATTGTTACCTGATGTCCTTTTTGCAACCACAAAACCTTATATGGGCTTGGATGTGAAATTGTTTCTAATTCCAGCTTCTCCACCATTTCTATGGATACTAGATTATCTATACTTCCATTTTCCACAATTAAATTGCATACCCTATCCTTGGTCTTGCAAGCAGTTTTGAACAAATTGTTCCTTTGGACTGGATTCTTTATCTCCTTCTCTGGCTTCAAGAGAATTTTTCTCATCATTAAGGATCTTCTGCCTCAACATTTCACCTTTGCGCTTCTGAAATGTGAGCTTCACCTCCTCCATCCCTTTTTCTATCAGGGCATTCAAAAGATTTGTGTCCTATCTTTCCATAGACAAAACACTTTATTCACCTCCTCTGCCTCTTCCTCTTCCTCTGGCTCGAGGAAAAGTGTTCCTATCAGCATATTGTCCTCCTTGTGAGCTTCCTCCCCTTTCTGGGTGGTTATTAGGTTTCTTTTCTTCTTCCTTGGGCTTCTGTACTCTGTCCTAGGCAACTGCTTTTCCTCTGCTTTGACTTCTACCTCTGCCCCTTTGACCTTGCTTTCGGGCCAATTTTACTTCTGCCTTTGAAGCAATTTGATAAGCATCTTCCACATTTCCGATTGTCACCATGCTCATCTCATCTTGAATTTCATATCTCAAGCCATTCATGTATCTGGTGAATTTTTCATCATCGCTCTCATGACGACTTGCCCTTATGTTGAGTCTATAAAACTCCTCAATGTATTCCTTCATTGTCATCCCCTTTTGTCTCAAATTTTTCATTCTTCGAAACATATTGATTTGGTAATCTATGGGTATAAACTTGGCTTTCATCTTTGCGACCATCCTATCCCAGCTTTTGATTTGTTGTTTACCTTTGCAACGCCTGTCAGCCTGCAATTCATCCCACCATAGTGTTGCATGCCCTTTCAGTCTAGTGACATCATGTTTTACTTTCTTATCTTCTTCGATATCCTCATATTCGAAGTATTTATCCAAAGTTCTAAACCAATCTAGCATCTCCTCAACGTCTAAGTTTCCTTCATACATCGGGATGTCCATTTTTTCTCTGGCCCCTATTCTTGCAACAACTTTGAATAGATGTTCCTTTGCAGCATCTTCGGCTACAAATTCTTCTTCGACTCCAGCTTCATTTTTTCTTTCGACCTCACTGATATCTCCAGTATCAGTTGTCCACCTGTGTGCTGTCACCATAGCATCCAATCGAGCACAAAGTTCTCTCATTTCCCTTTCCACAGTTGGATTGGGCATGGGTCTCTCTTGACATCTTCTCGACGACATTGTTTAAATTTGTTCCACGCATAATTCAAATCACAACTTGCCTTTTGTCTCCCTTGCTTACATAAAAAAATTATTGTAAGCTCTGATACCACCTTTCCATAGACAAAACATCTTCAAAATGCGCGTTGGTGCATATCCAGCTATCCTTTTGCTTTTGCGCTTGCTTACGATGCTCCTGCATCACAACCCATGCAATCTCACAATCTCCTTCAAAAACAAATTTTCTATGTGAGTAGCATCACTAGTTTTGTGACATGGTATTAAATGTGCCATCTTTGAAAATTTGTCAACCACCACAAAGATTGAATCACTCCCTCTCTGGGTTCTTGGCAATCCCAGAACAAAATCCATACTTGTCATGTCTGGAATAGGAAATGGTTGATACAATCCAGTGTTCTACTGCTTTCCTTTAACATACTGGAAGATTCAATATTTGTCCATGAACTTCTTCACATTAGACCTCATTCATGGCCAATAGTATGAAGAAATGAACTACGCATATGTTTTATCATGGCCAAAATGTCTAGCCAGTAATCAACTATGTTTCTCCTTTAACGAATTGTCCCTCATTGAGAATTTTTGGATATACAATTGACTTCCCTTGAATAACAGTCTGTCTTGGATCAGATACTCCATTCATTGATTTTTGTCTCTCAACAAAGGGTTCTCACATTCTTCATAAGCTTCCTTGAAATCTGGGTCTTCTTAATACATCTCCTTGAGGTGTTCAAATCCCAAAGTCTCCACTTGGAATTCCTGCAAGTTCAAACATCTCCTGCTCAAAGCATCTACAACTTTGTTAGCACTTCCATTAATATGATTAATAACAAAAGTAAAATTTTTCATGAATTCTACCCATTTGGCATGTCTCTATTTCAATTTCTCTTGTCTGGTTATAAACTACAAATCCTGGTTGTCAATATACAAAACAAATTCCTTCAGGATAAGATAATGCCTCCACTTTTTCAAAGCTTGAATTATAGCATAAAATTCCTTGTCATATGTTGAATACTTCCTCTTAATATCATTCAACTTCTCACTGAAATAAGCAACATGCTTATTATCTTCACTTAAAACTGCGCCAAAGGCTACTCCACTTGGATCACATTTGACCTGAAAAGTCTTCTTAAAGTCTGGAAGAACTAAAACATGTTGTTATGTTATCTTTTCTTTCAACACTCTAAATCCCTTCTCGGCTTATTTTGTCCAATTAAAATATCCATGTTCCTTCGTTATGGTGTCCACTATGGGTGCATAACCACTACTGAAATTCCTAATGAACTTCCTGTAAAAACTCGCCAACCCATGAAAACTCCTTACTTCAAACACGCTTCTTGGAGAAGGCCATTCTCTTATTGCCCTCGCCTTCTCTAGATCCATCTTCAATTCATTTGAATATATTACGAACCCCAAATACACAAGTTATGTTTTCATAAAAGAACATTTCTTCAAATTCACCAACAACTTCTCTTGTTGTAACCTTCTCAACACCATTTTCAAATTTCTTAAATTCTCCTTTTCAATCTTACTGAAAACTAGAATATCATCTAAATAAACAATCACAAACTTACCAATAAAATCTTTGAGCACTTCATTCATCAACCTCATAAACGTACTTGGTGCATTTGTTAAGCCAAACGACATAACAAGCCACTCATACAATCCTTCATTTGTTTTGAATGTTGTTTTCCATTCATCTCCCTCTCTCATCCCTATCTGATGATAACCACCCTTTAAGTCTATTTTGGAAAAATAACTAGATCCACTCAAGCAATCCATTAAATCATCTATTCTGGGTAAAGGAAATCTATACCTGATGGTTATCTTGTTGATGGCTCTAGAATCTGTGCACATTCTCCAACCTCCATCCTTCTTTGGACTCAACACAGTTGGTACTGCACACAGGCTCAAACTTTCCCTGATCAAACCTTTATCCAACAACTCTTGGAATTTCTCCTTGACCTCTTCATTCTCTTGAGGGGTTAGTCTGTATGTTGCTTAGTTTGGAAAATTTTCTCCCGGAATAAGGTCAATATGGTGACCGATACTCCTGACAAGCGGTAAAGTGTGAGGTAACTCATCCACCACAATGTCAACAAACGCATTCAATAACTCATGAACTTCTATAGGAAAATCATTCATATAAGTGCTTGTGAGAATGACTCTCGTTTTACCTACAACAACAAACCGTAATTTTTGGTCTTTCTTAACTTCTTTTAAGAGTTCCTTTCCACTCATGAAAACTATACTAGGAATAGCTTCCTCTTTGACTCCTTTATTTTATATTGGCAACAACATATGCTTGCACCCATTCTTCTCAAGGGTATAAGTATTCTTCCTCCCATCATGTATGGCATTCCTATCATATTTTTATGGTCTTCCCAATAGAACATCACAAACATCCATAAGTATGACATCACATAAAATGTCATCTCTATAACCACATATTTTAAACTCAACTTTACATTGTCGACTTACCATGACTTGATGTCCTTTCTGCAACCATGACACCTTGTATAGATTCTGATGTGCAGTCGTCTCCAACTTCATCTTTTCCACCATTTCCATGGATACCAAGTTATCAGTGCTCCCACTATTTATGATCACCTTGCATACCCTATCTCTTGGTTCTTGTACCTCTTTCTCTGGATTTATGAGAGATTTCCTGATCATGAGTGATCTTCCTTCTTCCGTTGCTTCTGCCTTCATCTTTGTCTCCACATTCCTTGGTTGCGCTTCAGAAATGTGAGCTACTCTAACTCCTGCATTCTTCTTCTCAAGACATTCCCAAGACACGTGCCTTGTTTTTCCACGGGCATAACACTTCACTTCTCCTCCTCTGCCTCTTCCTCTACCTCTGGGAAAATAATTTCTTCCTCCATAGTGTCCTCCTCTATAACTTCCTCCTCTCTCTGTGTGATTGTTATATCTTCCAGCTTCTCCTCTGGTCTTCTAGAACTTTTCTCTGATGTTTCCTCTTCCTCTATTAGGACTCTTTCTTTTGTTCCTTTGACTCTTCTTCCTTGCCAACTTTTCTTCTGCCTTTAGGGATACCTTATAAGAATTTTCCACAGTTCTCATTGTCATCATGCTAATCTCATCCTGGATTTCGTACCTCAATCCATTAATGTACCTAGCAACTTTTTCTTCATCATTCTCCTTGTGTCCTTCTCTTATGTTTAGTTTATAAAATTCTTTCGTATACTCTTTCACCAACAAACCTTTCTTTATCAAATTCTACAACCTCCTGAACAAATTTAATTGATAATCCTTGGGTATGAACTTAGCCTTCATCTTAACTATCATTCTATCCCAACTCTTGATTTTGGTCTTACCTTTGCTCCTTTTGTCTGCTTGCAACTCGTCCCACCAAAAAGTTGCATGTCCCTTCAATTTGATCATTGTATGCTTTACCTTCTTCTCATCATCAATCTCATCATAGTCAAAGTACTGGTCTAAAGCACTTATCCAGTCAAGCAATTCTTCCACATTCAAATTACCTTTGTACATTGGGACTTCCATTTTTTCTCTGGTTCCCAGCTTAACGACAACCCTCATCAATCACTCCATTGCTGCTTGTTCTCCTACAACTTAATCTGCTTCTACATATTCACTTTCATATTTATTGACGTCACCAGCTTCAGGTGCTCTTCTTTGTGTTATATCCATGGTGTCCAACCTTGCATGAAGTTGTCTTATTTCCTCTTCCATGGCTGCATTGACTACAAGTCTCTCCCTGCGTATTCTTGGCGGCATGGTTCCAAATCTTCTTTTCACACAAATCTTAATTCCCCCTATGATACCACTTGATGCAAATCCCCACCACTCATGGGGTTCGCGCAACCTCCAGGTCTAGGATCGTTCACTTAAGGAATACAAATTATCTCTCGGTCCCTTGTTGAACCCTCGAAATACTCTACCACAGGCCTTTTCTCTTTTCCTTGCGCACAATTTTGTGTGTGTGGGAGTCTTATCACATCAGTGGAGAAATCCATGTGACCTCGGGACAAAACCACAGGCTAAGCTCTTTAACTAGCAAGAACTCCTGCACTTAAAAGCTCTGAGCTTCGTGAGTTCTAACTAAAACACAAAAAAATCCTCCCGAATGTCGAATTCATGAATAGTCGAACAGAGGCAAGGATCAACGACTCACAATACATGCCTTGATCTATGGTCCACAAAATTTTTGAGACTCTAGGCTTCGGGAGTTTTC
This sequence comes from Picea mariana, assembly GCA_032191745.1. NCBI lineage: Eukaryota > Viridiplantae > Streptophyta > Pinopsida > Pinales > Pinaceae > Picea > Picea mariana. The sequence continues at coordinate 107,123 of JASDQU010010949.1, read as the reverse complement.
CCTATCTAAATGTGCAACACCTCCGAATAAGTGAACTCCGAACTGGAAAATCGGATGGCTCATGTCTGCCTTCAATGACAACCTAAGATTACACAGGGCTACAGGCTTCAAAGCTCTTCACAATATAACACTTCAAATCCTCTGAACGCCGAACTGGCGAAGGGATGGATCTACGATCCATGTGTCCCTCTCAATAGACGGTCGAGATCTACTCTGGCCTTCAGGCCTTTAGGATTTCTTGGGACAAAACACTTTACACCTCTATTCTCCTGGACTACTGGATTCCCGAATCACTAGCAATCTGCCGACATGTGGCCCTGGCGCCAATGATCAGGATCTGCTCTGGGCTTCGGAGCTTCGATATTTTTGCACACTCTTGCAATAACTCTTCAAGTTCATCAGATAGCCAAACTTCTGTATAATTGTTTATCTGTGGACACGTGTCCCATGTCTACCAATGATCCAAATCAACTTCGGACTCCGGGACTTCGGGAAATTTGTCTCCTCCACAACACACACCCTAAAAATACCGAATTCGTGAAGTCCAAAGGACTTATAGGGTTAACACCCGCACACCTTCTCCAGATTTGACGGTTTTGAAAAACTCTGGCTTCTCCCAAACAGATCTTGTCTGCTTAACCTCCTAACAAAATGAATCCTTTCTCCAAGGACCTTCTCTTGTTAGTCTTCCTGAGTTTTGTCACTCTAAATGATTCGAACCTTGGTGCACACCTTGCGCTACTTCTCCTGAGCTTGACACTTAGAAAACATCTCCTGGGCACTCCTTGAGCTCACTCTCCTTGAGACTCTCTCAACACTTCACTAAGTGCTGGCCCTGTGCACTCCTTGCATGGGTCTATCCTTCCAGCTTTTTATACTCAAACGAGTATATGTGAACTCCTTGCACTCACTCTACGAAATTCACTCTATCTCTCTTGAGCTATCGAGTCTGTAAACGACTCTGCCTTCACACTCCTTGTGTGGCCACTGTGCACTCCTTGCACGAGGATTTCATAAGATAAACAATTGAAACTTATAGAACATCAAAGGTTCATTCATTCAACCATGAAATACATGCACATGCATATAAACACATAAAATAGATAACATAACATTACCCAAATAACTCAGATATAAGAAAACTCATACATGTGAATTAAATATCCTCTATTATATTCCTTTAAGAAAACATTTACAAGAGTTCCCACAGCTCTTAGCTTCTCTCTTTCTCCACAGTAATCACAATGATCTCAATAGAAAATACAATAATCTTCAGCATCCTCTTTTGGACATAGATTACATACATTTATACATGGATGGGCTTCTGGAGCCTTCCTTTCGACTACTCTAGTTCTTTCACATCATAATTAAAGCATTCTACCACTAAGATTATTACAAATAAATGAGCATTTGAAATATAGATATGAATCGATGCTTCAAATATGTTCAATCCTTTGGGAATTAAATAAAGTACAATCTCCTAGATTGTTTACAATAGCTCATGCTTCTAAATCTTATGGGCCTTTAAATACAATATTTTCAAAACATTAAAGTGACATGCTCTCCTTGGAATCCAAAACCAATTGGAATGCACGCGTTGGATGTTGATTTGTCCTCCACTTGGCCTTATTGAATGTTGATGGTGATGCTCCTGCATCATGGGGGCTTGGTTTCCTTTGTTGGTAGGCCTCCACCAAGGAATGACTATATGACTATATTTTTATGTAATTAATAAAAGTTTGGTACCTTATATATA
>JASDQU010010949.1:88012-105205 GCA_032191745.1 Picea mariana | reverse complement strand
ATTATGAAACAATTTAGAATAATCCCAATATCAACTACATACATACATTCCTTTCTAACTCAACTCTTTACCAACCTGCAAAATGAAGATTTAATGGTATGATGTCATTCAAAGTGGTAGAACTCTTCTAACTTTTATTAAGAGTCATTTAACCAAGGTCATTTATGGTGTATTCATGAAATAATTGAGCATCAACAAGATAAGCCAATTCATATATTAACCTCATATCTCAAGTGAAGGATGAATCAAGAATGGCACCCTAAATTATTATTTCATATCCAATTGCTTTACTAGCATGTCTACATCATCCTTTTAGTGATGTAACAACAATTCTTACAAACTTCAACTCAAAATTAAGATCGATCTCTTATATGAAAGTTCACAATAGTTTACATGAGAAGTTTCAAAGGCATGATTAAAGTATGTTTCTTGCTATATGGTCATTTCACACTAGCCCATTCTAAATAGTAGTATACACCCCACTTAAAACTAGCATTCAAAGTACACAATATAACATAACGTTCAATATGAATACAACTAGGCAACAATGGCATTACCTAAACATATCAAGTACAATTTCTTGTTCCACAGTTAAACCCATTCAGGCATTCATATCAATACATATATACATTCAAATTAATAGAGATATAGAACCCTCTTCAATAATAATAACTTAACTTGGAATAATGTCTAGCATTTCTTATTTATAGTCATAGTAGATGGGAGATGCGAATGGCAATCTGAGCACGTTCAGTGTTTTGCAACATGAATAATCCAAGGTTTTATTTCATAATTCCATGGTGGTGGCTGGAGGAGGGGGCGTTGCTCCCTCCTACAATAATGCACTAGCTGGATAGAATCACACCCCTACCAGACACACACCATCTCACCCTAATAGAGATAAGGTCGCAAATCGCACAGCAGAAGTGGAAGGACCAGGTAATGGGGATGAATGCATAATGAGCACCAATAGGGAGAACCAGAATTAGGAGCATCCTGCTCCACGAGGATCAAGCCATGAAAATCCCTAAATATGAAATTACTTCGACCAAGATTGGGGACTATATTCATCATATGCAATATCATACCATCATTGGAAAATTCATGGGCATTTGGCCTATGGAAAAATCTATGACCTAGTGGATCCAAACTCGTTGGGAGCCAAAGGGACAGGTAGATCTCAAATTAGGATCCAAAGTATTCTTCACAACAATATTCACCAACCTGGAAGATAAGGAGTGAGTTTTCAAAAACAACCCTTATTTCTTTAACTCATTAGGACTATATCTCTGACTCTGGTTGGAAAAATTCAACCCAGAAAAAGAGGAATTCAAAGTCGCCCTAATATGGATTTGATTATACTCACTACCACAATAATTTTTGGAAGTTGAAATCTTGGAAAGCATTGGGAATGCCCTAGGATATTTCGTCAAAATTTTAGAAGTAACCAAACAGGGGAAATATACCTCTTACATCCATATATGTGTCTATATGAATGTTTCCAATACCCTACTAGACTTCATATGTATGAGCTGCTAGGACACATAATGGATGCAAATAATCAATTATGAGCATATAACCTTCCACTATCGAAAATGCCATGAACACGGCCATCTCTTTCAGGATTGTCCGCTAAATAAGTCGTTGCCCCAATCAAGGAACCATAATCTGAAACACTGTGATGGTTTTGAAACGGTCACTACCAAAAGATGAAACACCAGAAATCCAACAATGCCCCATGCCCATACAAAAATCCAAACAAGCAATAGTTTCAACATCCTATCCCAAAAGCATGAAGAACCCACCAACAACGCACAAAGGGAAACACCAAAACAAATGCTAGTATAGATAGAACAAAGCGAAAACAAGAATCCAGAGGAACATGATAAACACAGGAAAAAAATGGAAACGAATGTTCCTGATGGGGGGAATGAGATACAGACATGACGCATGAATGCAAGGACCACATAGATTTGGATGATGAAGAGGAAATGGAACTTGGTGATATAGATATGCAGTCCCTTGTAACATCTTAGAAGCAACAAGAGCCAAATTCCATCCCTGAGTAGCAAATCCAACTTGTAAAAGATGCCCTTGTTAGAAGCAGAGACTGATAAAGTACACCAAAAAAAGGCATTCCCTCTACATCTTCTTCCTTATGGATTAAAACCAATGTTTCCAAGAATTCTTCCAAATTATCAAAAGAGGAAAATAAACGAGGTCAAAGAAGCAACATGCATATCCTACAAGATTTAGGAGAAATGTTAGTAAACTAGTGGCAGATAGTGTTGATGACATACACATTTCTTCCTAACCCCCCTAGTTCCACATGAAGATTGTCTCATGGAATATTAGAGGCCTAAATTGTAAGAGAAAACATTGGCTTTTAAGAAATAAAATCACCAAGGAACAACCCACATTTGTAATGCTACAAGAAACCAAATTCCATAACAACCTAGTTTCAACAATAGCTTCCGAGACTTGGAAAGGATCCCAAGTGATCACGATCGATGCCCAAGGTGTTGCGGGGGGATTATGAATCATTTGGAAGCCCATTGAAATATATATGATATCTTTCTCCTCTCCACAAAGACTATATCAACTCAATTTCAACTCATCATCTCGACACGAACTGGATTTTTAACCAATTTTTATGATCCTCAAGCAACTTCAGATAAGATCCTTCCAAGTGCTTAGAGATATTACTGGGGAAAATCATTGGCTAGTGGGGGATGACTTCGATATCATCACCTCAATGGAAAAAAAATGTGAGGAATTCAGATACTAGAACAAGACTCACAATGTTTCAGAGACTCAATTCAAAAATTAAATCTGGTTGATCTAGAAACAATTAATGGCCTAGACACCTTGAACAACCAAAGGGGTGGGGACCACCAAGTAGCCTCTAGGATTGATATATTCCTTTCTTCAGAATCACTAATACTAATAGGTCTTCATTTGGAAGCCTCCATCCTATCCAACTCAGGATCAAATCACTAGCCTATCGAATTAGAGATTGACATATCAAGCAACCCAAAAAATTGTTTCTAGTTAGATCATCCATCCTTACAAGAAAAAATTCATCAATTGTGGCAAGAAGTAGACATCGAGAAAGGTATCCCTATGTATTGATTCCAACAATGCCTCAAACTTATCAAGCTCCATCTCAAAAAGTGTAATAAAGAGGTTTTCAAAGACATCTTCAAGGCCAAGAGGGAAATTGAAATACAAATGAAACAAATCTAGCATACAATGATACTGGAAGGACACATAGAGAGTCTCATCACATAAGAAACTCTGCTCCAGATGCAATTGAACAATTGATACAAGTAGGAAGAACTTCTATGGAAGCAGAAATTGAGAGTTCAATGGCTCAAAGAAAGAGAAAAAAACTCTAAGTTCTTCCACAAATTTGTAATGAAGCATTCTCACCACAATAGAAATGCTTCCATAAAAGACATCCAAGGAAACCAACTAAAAGACCATGCAAAAATTGAAAAAGAGTTGGCACACTATTTAAAAACCCTACTCTCAGAGCCCCAACGAGACAAAAATGAAGCCATTAAAAAAAAAACCAGAAAAATCCCCAAGTTGGTTTCACGGTAAAAAAATTTAGGCCTTTCTTAGTCCCACTACCCTAGAGGAAATTGAGTGAATAGAAATGAAAATTCCCAAAGGAAAATCTCCAGGACTAGACGGTTTTACCACTGACTTGTTCCAAGCATGTTAGACATTGATCAAGTAAGATGTTTGGGATCTAGTGGAAGACTCGTGTAGGTTTTCCAATGTTCTACCAACCCTTGATGCCACCTTTATAGCTCTCACACCAAAGGAAGACAAAGCTAAAGACCCTAGTAAATTCCAACCAATCTCCCTTTACAACATGGTTTACAGAATCATCACTAAAGTCATTGCAAACCATCTCAAGCCCATTCTTCCTAATCTATTTTCTCCTAAGCAAAATGGATATGTAGAAGGACACCAAATTTTAGATGGTATCATTTTGGTTCATGAAATGATTCACTCTCTAAATACCAACAAATCAACTGGAATACTCCTCAAGTTGGACATGTCCAAATCCTTTGACAAGCTAAACTAGAAATATACCAATCAAACCCTCCTTGCCTTTGGCTTATTGGTGTCCTGGATCAAGTGGATCATGTCTCTCACCTCCTCGGTGTTTTTCTCCATTCTCATTAATGGTTTTACTTTAGTTACCTTCTTATCCTCTTATGGCCTTCAACAGAGAGACCCCTTATCCCCTTTCCTCTTTATACTAGTTGCCGAGGTTTTGGGGAGAGCTATTAAGGAAACAATGGCTAACAACAAAATCAAGGAACTATGATTCTTTGGGGACAATGTTTTGGTCTCCCATCAAAAATTTGTGGATGACATGATGCTTATAGGCATCCCAACCATTCATGAAGCTCGGGCCATTGTAACGTTCCCCGTTACCAACACTTACAAAATTCACTAATAGCAGTTTTAACATACCTCGTTACCAACACTTACAAAATGCTTTGATACCAATCTGTAACATCCCCAACTTACGTTTGAGAAATGCCACTCCAAAAAAAAACTAGTGCATAGATTCTATACTATAACGTTAATCTGTGCATAAGCATGTGAGGTAATGGGCACGATCCCAAGTTGGGTCGCGCCACACAAACTTTCCTCTTCAGACGTTAGATACAACAACAAAATTGACATATAATGCAACTTTGTGCACAATCACTCAGTGCACACAAATATATTACTGTGTGTGTAACCACTCTGAGCATATGACCACTACTATGTGCACAACCACTTTGGTGCCACACACAAATTCAGTTCTCTTTGTGTGCACAGACTGCTTTCCCTTGCGCACAACGATTCCATCCTCTAGCGCGCACAAATTATTTCCCTGTGTGCATGACAAGTCTAGCCTTGCCTCATAACTCATGACCATTATTACAAAGTTAACTAACATGATTAATTAATAACCGTCATACTCTGCATATGCGACAACAATTACTGAATAAAAACATCACACTTACATGTACAAACAACATCATGCATAATAACGACAATCAATTATATGAAAAGTCATACAGGAAATAAACCCATATCAGGCATAGTTACTTAAGCACACAGTAAATTAGACAAGCACATAAAGGACATTTATATTTTATGAAGAGTCACCAACTGCACGCAAAGCTCACACATTTCTCCCAGCCATAGAATTTGTTTCTCATATACTTTCAACAACACGTCACCCCCGAGTTGGGGCTTAAACTCCAACAAGGAAAAAGGATTCCTAATGCTAGGCTAAGGTCTGATAATCAATAGAATTTTTCATTCCAAGGTGCCAACTGTTGCAACTAGCCTACAGTCTCGCATTCCCCACATGCCTGACCCACTCCAGGAAGTGTGCCCCTTCTCTGCTCAAAATTCCCTCGGCTTCCCCATCGGCTTCCCCACTTCCTTTCCATGGCTTCAACAACGAGCTGGATAGGAAGTCTCATATCCTAGTAACTAATGTCCAATGCACCATGGAACAATTCCCAACAAATATCTCACAGGTGATCCAGATTTATGAGAAAAATGAAATGAAAAATAGATCTATAACATTCACACAGATATCCAAAGAACAATAACATATATACAATGAAACTTAACTTCTATTCAATAAAGAAATCTGTTGAAACTGTAAAATGCAGAATGAAACAATCTTGCTCGAATGGTGGTAGCTAATCTTTGAGAAGAGATGTGGCGGTTACGAGCATTCGCCTAAGAACATTACAATGAGGCATCCAAGACTTTTTAGCATTAAGAAGTAATCAGAAAACCCTAGACATCCAAAAACCTAACCCTAGGAGATGAAGCACCAAAAGTCATGTGGGCCCTGATGGGGTAAGTTGGTACATCAACTTCCCAGGGCCGTAACTTTTGCATACGATCTTCGTTTTAGGTGCACGATAGCCCGTTGGAAAGGTCTATCTGAGGACTACACATTTTTTCATCACAATTTGACTCAATTTACAATGTGACTATGGAGAGCCCAAAAATGTTGTTTAGGGCCTTAAAACGACCCCGGAAGTTTAGGACTCGAAAAGCTAGAAAAAAACTGCCAAGATGAAAAATATATGTGAGCCAATTGAAAGAGGTGGGTGGCCACTGATATACACCTAGATAATTCGTCCCCCTTAGGAAGCAATGGTCTCCATTGCATTTAGTTCCCCCATCGGATGAGGAAATGTCTGCTGAATTTGGCCTCGGGTGAGCCACTTTCCTTGGTGCAAGAGTTTCCCTGCTTTGACAACACGATAAAGTTGAAGCTTTTGTTGGAGAGTACCCTTGACCTATTTTTCCACAATCTAATCAGTGGATTCCTATTCCATGCAGTCAGAGTTGAGCTTTTTCAGTGTCAACTGTTCTTCTATCTTTGAGGTGTCCAATAATGGTTGAAAGTATGGTCGGAGGAGGTCCACATTAAACATTGGGTGCAAGCCAAGGAAGGGGGGAATATTGAGCTCAAAATAATTTTCATCCATAACATTGGTGATGGTGTAAGGTCCATAGCGGAGTGGACAAAGCTTCTGATGGGGTCCTGTAAGGCGTTCTTTCTGAAAATGCAACCAAAATTTATCCCCCACCTGAAACTTGTGGGGAACCCGATGTTGATCATGGCGTTGCTTGTACTTGGTATTGAAATTCTGCAAACTATCCTGAACCTGTTAGTAGATGTGATGGATTCATTCAATGAAGTGGGTGGCTTTGTTAGCTTTGGTTTGAGCATGGGACAATTCTAACTGTGTGGACGCAAGGGGTAGTGCAACATCCATGGGACCCAATGGTTGAAATCCCAACCCCACCTGAAAGGGGTTGTGGCTAGTTGAGCTATGTATGGCTATGTTGTAGTTGTGTTGATTCCCTTTAAAAAGGACACCATCGTCTTTTTCTCATCAATAGATTTCCAACAACTATAAGCTTGCTCAAAATGAAGCTCTAGATCAAAACTTATGGCCCTTTGAAGTTTTCAGGCCTTTAATGACCAAGGTCATTCTACTGCCACATGGCACCCATGTGGCTCCACATCACCAAACTTTCTGAAGTGGTACTGACGTGTCAGAACACGTCACCTCTTAGTGTAGACGTGGCTGCAGACATGGAATTTTCCACATAAATTACCCAAGACCCGACTTAACAAGGCTTTGACATCTATTTTTAGTGCAATGGACTGGTCACATCATATGATGTCGTCCCATGCATTGGGTTTTGACCATTTCGTAAAGCTAACTCCTCAGGAACTCCTAACAGCTGAGATCTGATGGAGATCCAATCCTTCATTTGGGGGAGTTGATCGACGGTCCTAATTATGGTGTGCATCCTTAACGTGTGCGAAATATGACAAGGGTAACTCCTTCTGCACATTGGATTATCATACCACTCCTAGGCACATGGGAACACACGAAGGGCCCCCCTTAAGTGGGTTTTTAAACCACTTATCGACCATCCCCATGAATTAGAGAAATGTTTCTCTAGAGGGATGGTATCCCCAAGCGTGGACTCCTCCTAAGCTTGAAAACTTAGATCGATGGTTGAGATCTCTCGGCATGTAGATCTGACTGCTGAGGTTTAAGGCACAAATCCTAAGTCTCTACACCCATTTTGGTTTAGCTTGAAACACATTCTTTATGTGGCTTACGCACAGTGTTACACATCATGAACAATTTGACTTGGAAAGACATGTGTCGCTCATACATATTTCCATGTGGCACCAATTTTCTGCCTTAACCTTCCCCCAAAAAATACCAAATCTAAGTGACACGTGGAACCACCTACTAGTGATGCATGGCCCTATCCACGTCACAACACATGGGCCATTCGTTGAGTGACATATTTCCATTGGATGTTGGATACTAGACCCTCCAACTTCTCTGCATATCAAAACTCTCCGACAACCCGGGGTTTTATTGACCCTCCTTTACTAAGATCAACAGTGGATATCTATTCCCCCTTAGATATAATGACCAGGAACCAATGTCACCATCCCAAGGGTACTAACCATTAGTTGGGTCCACCCTCAACACATCAACAAATCCCATGTCGACAACGTCACAACACAGGATGAATTGTCATGACACATGGCATGACATGTGGCACTTATTTTTCCTACGGACCTCGTCCAAATATGCCAAAATCAGCATGACATGTGGCACCATTTGATGGTGACACATGGTAGTACCCAGACATGCCAACAGGCATGCCACATGACACTACCACGGTGAGACACATGGCTTTCCCGTACGCTGACACGTAGCTCCCGAACACCAAACATCAAGGCCTTACCTGGGTATGAACTTGGAAAAACTCCCAGTGTCCGAGAATTAAGATGGAGTTAGTTAAAATAATCCTCGAGATTACAAGGAGATTAACTAGGAGATTAACAATAAATACTCTTGATAGGAAATATATAAACATAGTCCTTGTACAAGTTTAACAAAAACATATTGAACACAATAACATAGTAGTATTTGTTAACATGAATACAAAGTTATTTATACAAGAATTCATACAAGTACATGGTGAACCACTTATCTTGTATAAATAACCACCAAATGCATACAAACCTCCGTCTTTCCCCCCATCTATAGACTCTGCTGCCCACAAAATGATAGCAGTTTTCCTCCGAGTTGGGCTTAAACTCCACTTGGGAAAAAGGGATTCTTATCCCAGACTAGTCTGGTAAACAATAGTAATGCTTAGATTTAAGTTCCATTTGCAACCAGCTACAATCTCTAATTCCCCACATGCTTTTCCCACCCAGGAAGTGTGCCCCATCAGATGCCCCACTTCCTTTCCGAGCTTCAGTAACAAGTCGTATAGGAAGTATTCGAGCCCTCTAGCTGCAATTGACACTTTGGGAATTCAATTCCCAACATTTCTCCCACATAGAGAGAATTCTTATGGTCCTAGAAACCCTCCTCTTCTACAGAATACAGGCCCGACAACCCGCCTCTTCTACATAATGCAGCCTTGAAAACCTACCTCTTCTACAACATATGGGCCTGGCAACCCACCTCTTCAGTTCCAATTCACCGGAAAACGCTTTTGAGATTCCCCCCTTGTGGTTATGATGATGTCAGCAAGTATAGATGGTAGCAAAGGAGATGATCCTCTTCCACGATGGTGAGAAGAGGATCACTACAAAATACAGGCCTGACAACCCGCCTCTTCTACATAATGCGGGCCTAACAACCCGCCTCTTCTACATAATGCGGGCCTGACAACCCGCCTCTTCAGTTCCAATTCATCAGAAAATGCTTTTGAGATTTCCCCATTGTGGTTATGGTGATGGCAACAAGTATAGATGGTAGCAAAGAAGATGATCCTCTTCCACGATGGTGAGAAAATGAAAGTTCAGCCTGAAACTACACTCTGTTCTCCCATTATATTTGCATATGCATAAAATGATACTTGTCACTTTATGATATCCCATTGCACCCACTTGGTGATTAGTTCCTCTTCCATAGGAACTTAGGATAGCATAATGCATATGCATCCCTAAGTTAAATTTTAGAAATTATTATAAAAAATATTCTCTTGGCCTAAGCCCCTAAGCCTAAGACTCTTAGCCCCTTTTTCCATTTTTCTAGTGGAGTTTATCCCCCTTACTCTTTTTTTGGGTCAGTCTGCATGCAGTGGTGTGACTTTATTATCATCCAATTATGATTACATAATACACGGGATAGGCCTACAGGATTTTTAGTATATGGCTCACCAACCTATTTAGTACACATGCACTCTGGCCTCAAAATAACACATCTCACCAGCCTATATGCTCGATTACAACCAAGGTCAACCTGGGGTATTACGTGACCAAACCATGGACACAATTATTTGCAATGATGAATTATGAGCACTAGGTCCACAATTACCCTAAATACATTGTCGACATCTATATATATGTAAATTATCAAATTATAGGATATGGTTCATTTAACTCATGAGCATAACCATTGATTTGATCAAACAAGTGATCAATTAATCCATATTAGAATGTCGACAACCATTAGATTTTAACATCATCAAATCACACAGTTTGAGAATTGAAATTCACACCATACAACATTTTCAAATGCATAAACCATAATACAATGAGCATGGCAATTAAAACACACCACAAACATGGAGAGTTTACCTTGGAAGCCCAAATGGGAAAACCAACTTTGGATGGTTGCTCACTTTGCATTTCAAAAATCTTGATTTACAATGCAACTCATGGCTCTCTGCACATACTCCCCTCCTTGGAAAAAATACCCTTTGAGAGTGAAAGTACAAAAATAAAAAGGGAGAGTTGGGGCCAAGAAACCTAACCTTTCATTTCCCACTCCTCAGTATTTTCTCCTATTATTATTATTATTATTATTATTACATTTATTTCTCTATTTTTCTCTATTTTGTCTCATTTACTTTTACATTTGCATCATCTTCAATAGTTTATCTAACCTTCATTAAAAACCTATTTATACTTACATGCACCGACTCTTATAACCATTTTCTTGTTTGGATCTAGTTCGGATCACACCTCCCAATTGAGAGACTCTTTTGGTCTCCAAAATCTTAGAGGAAACCAATGTGCCTTATGTCTACTTATTTGGAACATGGATATGACTTTCCCGCTAGATACAACTTAGACTCTAGCTCTAGTTCTTGATATGGCTCTGCCTCTAATTGTTGGATTGTTTGTTCCCACAATGCAAAAGTGTGCTCACCAATTCTCATCTCCGAGAAATATTTAGATCCAAATTCTTTACTCAAAATCCATTTCCATCTTCAATGTGTAAGTCTCTTGCATTCTCAGACTTGGAGATGGCCTATCTCAATAGCCATGAAGGCCAAGTCAAATACTAGTCTTCTTGTTCAATGTGCTCCTAGCAAGCTATGCCATCACATAAAAATTCCACAAGAGGAGGTGTGGATTTCCTTCTTCTGCTAGGACCAATCGCTTCTTAGCATGGAAACAATTCTTTGCAGCCATGTCAATTGAATAACAATACTACATACCCCTACATGTTGGTTGTAGGAGACTTGGTCATTAGTAAATTAGTTCATCTATTGGTGAGTCATTATTCAACCAACTTGCAATGAAAGAAACATCAATCCATGCTTGAGATCCTTCTCTACTCTCTCCTACTTCCACTGAAAAAATTCTTGCTTCATTGGTGAGGCTAAGCTCTCACGTTGTTGCACATTCATGTACACTTATTGCTCCTTGGGTTTCCAAGGTAGGGAAATATTTATCCTCTTTACTCTTCACTCTCCACACTCTTCTCTTCACTATGTGGTTTATGGGGTGAATCTCTGGATGAAGTCACCAACACTTAGCTTCCCAATGTCCACTCAACTTGCACAGGTGGAAAATGTTGTTGGCACTATTGTATAGATTGTTTAATAGTTTCCTTTTCTCCACATGCCTATGAATTCGTTGTTGGTTTCTGGAAGTATTTTTGTCAGTTTTTCTTTGAAAACAATATGTCTTGTGGCATGTGGCTTTCTTCTCGTAGCAATATGCTTCTAGATGGCCTTTCTTCTCACAAAAGAAACATACTTTGGAATAACAATAGTTGGTAGCTTTATGTTCTTTCTTCTTACAACAATGACAAATAAGGATTATCTTACCTATTGCATACCTATTTCTCTTTGTTTTCTTGTTCTAGATGGTGTTCTTGATGCTTCTTATGAGTGCTAGTGTAAATCAAGTCTTTGCACTTTCCTCATTGTTTCCTTTTTATAATCTACCATAATAAGGGTGGAGTGGTTATTTGATGCCACCCTTATTCACTACTGCTCTTTATTCTAATGAGTAGGCCAACTCCGCCATGCCTTTCACCTTCACAAATGTGGTCTTGGTGTTCGTGGCCTTTTTTTTCTACCATAGAAACCTAGGCATTCTTTATTAACTCTCACTGCAACTAAAATGGGGTTGAGGATGCCTTCTCTTCTCTTTCCTATCCCTTGTCCAATGTAGGCCATATGCCTTAACAATTTCAAACCAATTCCCTTGGAATTATTTTCAAATTAACCAAAATTCTCTTGAGAAAAGTCTAAGGAAGGTGATCTGATCAAAATTGTCTTGCTCATGGTGTTGGCCTTGGAAATGGAAATGGAAGGTGACTTTGCTTCCTTGGTCTCTTGGAAAACTTCTTCTATTTTTGTAAGTGTTTCTTCCTTCTTTTACAACTCTGAAAGTAACTGAGCCGCCATTTGAGTGAGCTTATCCTCCTCCCAGCTATCCATCTGGATGACCTTCTCTCCCAATTGCAAACGATGCACTCTTCTCTTCCCAATTTTCCATAACCACAGTGAGGGAGTCGTGGAATTAATCAAATTGCTTCTTTAGTAATGGCATAAGTTTAGAAGATGTCTCATCCAAATTTCCATCATTTGGTTATACATCTAGACATTGTCCATTAAGTTCTTTCTCTCTTCTTCAAGCTACACATTGATGACTTGTAGGTTTTCCAACCTTTCTCTCTTCACTTTATCCATATTGAGTATGTTCTCTCTTCAAAGTTTTGGCAGGTGTGTCACAATCAAAGATTCAACTTATCTATACCAATACGATCCTTAAATGAGGGCTTATAGCTCACTTGCTTCACCAAAATAGATACTATGAAAAATTATCTCTAATATGTGTTCTTTGTCTTATATATAGATCTATGTCCTTCTAATGGTTGCAAGGACTATCATAAAACTACAAGGCCTAGTGTATACATCACTACTCCATGTTCTTCTACATGCATGTAAGGATGTAAGATGCCAATCCACTGACCATTATCATTTAGTGTAACTTGCACATGAAACAACTAGATAACAACTGATACTCACCAAGTCTTTGAGTTTGATTCTCAATTGTTAATCACCAAGTAAATATACAAGGAATGGCCATGCTTCTCTTCTCTAGGCTTGAGTTTATTCATATATGCAATGCTTTGTTTCAAGAGCCAATGATAATATGAGAGAAATCTATTATATATTGTTCTTGAACCCAATGGTGTGTGAGTCCTCTATTTTCAAAAGGTTTCCAAGATTTATGTTCTCTGTTGCAAAATTGAACACCAAACAACTAACCCTTAGTGTATTGAATGACCTCTTCCACCCTTAATTCCAAATTGATCATTACGTGCTACATGTCTTCATATGATGTTGCATGATAATGATAATCACCTAGTCTGGTTACATGTGTATGTAACAATGCATACTATCAATTATTCCATCTAAAGGTAGGTTTGCATCTTCTAGCTCTTTTTCCTACAAAGGTGGTTAGGATTGTAAAGAAAATATAAATAGTAAACTCTCAATATCTAGGGCTTAGGATAACAACTACACAATGTCTAGACTCAAGCTCTCACCCAAGGAACCATCCAATTTCCTCATTTTAATCTTAACAAAATGCTCATTCTCTATCACAATTCTATCTCAATGCAATCACTTCATACAAAAATATGAGCATGAGATGGTTGATATGCAATTCACTCAACTGCATATTTAAAAAACAAAGGTGAGCCCTCCTTTTAATATTTTGAAGGAAGATATTTTAATGGCATGGGAGAAGAACAAGGATTCCTACCAACCAAGCTTTAAACCTGGGATTGTCACTCATCATTATTCTCACGAGATTCCAAGCCATTCATATGAGATAACTCTCAAGAAAGAGGACGTCATTGATACACTTCAAGTAATTACAAGAAAGGTGGCAGTCCAAAGAATTAAAATTAAAGGAAGTGTTGAGCATGGATTACCAATTCATTTACCCCATTCAAAGACTATTCCTAGCCACCAAATCAAGATCTAATGAAAGAGGAAAAGACACGTTTCTCTTTGAGAATTGGTCAACTGAACAAGAGAGGTGAATCATCGATGGTTTCTCTCCCAAGAAAAATATGCTCCACAATATGTGTGTATGGCATGTACAACTATTGTACTATTGCATACAACCTCTAAGAGGTTCATTGGAAGTGTATATTGTCTCAAGGGATGCATATGGCCAGTGGGAAAGCTAACATGCCCAACAAGGAGGTGAATCAATCCAATGAAAAGCCAAACACCTAACTTCAAGGAAACGATTCGCCCAACATTCATGAACTCTTAAAAATCCCAATTTAGCAACCCCCTAAGGAAATGCAACAACTTTGCGACGACAACCATTGATCTCTGGACACCATAGATGTATGACCCACATATTTTGGTTGTTGGATTTGACCAAACCATGGAAAAAATGATTCAAAGTGATGAATTATGAGCATTGAATCCACAATTACTTTGAATACATTATAACCATCTACATATATGTGAATTATCATATTACAAGCTATGGTTTAATCAACTCAATGATCATAGCCTATGATTTGAGAAAAAAAGGATCGATTAATACATGTTAAAGTGTTGCAACAATTAGATTTTAATATCATCAAATCACACAATTTGAGAATTGAAATGCCCAACTTGTTCAATATAGAAATGAGAATAACATTCCAAATAGAGTTATCAAACAAATAAACCATAATACAGTGAACATGGCAATTAAAACACACCAAAAACATGGAGAGTTTACCCTGGAAACCCAAACTGGAAAACCAACTTCAAATGACTCTTCAGTTTTCATTTTGGAAATATTTAGTTATATTGTAACTCACGGCTCTCTAGGCATACTCCCCTCATTGTCAAAAACACCCTTTGACAGTGAAAGTACAAAAAAGAAAAGGGAGAGATGGGTGATGGGAAGGCCACATTCATGAGTCTTTTCTCTCCTATTATTATTACTATTCTTTTCATTTTTAATTTTTTTTTCTTTTTCTTTTGTCTCATTTACTTTTATATTTGCATTGTCTTTAATAGTTTGTCTAACCTTCATTAATTGACTAATTACACTTGCAGGTACTAAGTCTTACAACCATTCGCTTGTTGGGATCCATTTCAAATCCAAATAGGAATGTTTCTTTAAAAAATGGTTCACACACTTTCTTCAATACCATGACTTGTTTTGAAAGTTGTAGGGTTTATAGTTGACTTGAATATTGAAACTCATATATCTATTTTTTACTTTTTATACAATAGCTCTACACCTTTGTGCCTTTTAGGCCAATTGCTAATATTATTTATTGACATCTTTTGTTTTTAAGTTAAAACCACTTTTTTCTATTATACAACATGCTTCAACTAATTCAGTATTAAATAATTACACAAATATCTTTATTGCATCAAAAGGCACTTTCTACAACCCAGTATGAAAGAGATGTGTAATTCCTTGCTTAACATGTAGTTGACATGTGTCATTTGAAAAATATTAATAAAAAAAATATTTCAATGTCGATCATAAATAAAATATTTCAATGTTGGCCATAAATAAAATATTTCAATATCCACTTTAAGTAAAATAATTTTATATCAACTTTCTCTCTACAGAGAGAGAGAGAGAGAGAGAGTAATTGAAAGTAAAAATAAATCAATTTCTACTTACGAGAAAGAGATAGATGTGTAATTCCTTCAATGCTTATATGGAGTTGACATGTGGCATTTAAAAAATATTAATAAGAAAAAAACAATTTCAATGTGGAAGATAACTAAAATATTCCAATGTCCACAAACACACACACATGATGATGATGATGCTTAACGTCCACTGAGACCAATTGGTCTATCGGACCTTAAGAAGGTAAGAGAAGTGTTCCAAGATCACCACAGTTTTGATGACTTAGGAGGTTAAAAAGGTCTGTATTGTGACAAATATTTTTAAATTGGGATCTAATATGTGTATGGGCAATACAATCTAAGAGGAGGTGTTTTTCATCTTCTACCCTCTTAGTGTCGCAAATATGACAGATTCTTTCACCCCATGGTGTTTTGGGAATTTTCCAATGTTCAGTTTCACTATGTAGCTGGTGAGAGTTTGTTCTTATTTTAGCAATGTTTTTTTTCTTCTTTGCACTTCTGAAAACTCAGAGGTAATTTTGATCTTCTAAATTAGGGTTGACCACCTCCTTGTAGTATCTTAATTTCCTTTTATCCACTAATTCTTTATCACGCCACATATTCTCCTTAAATTTAGAAGTGATAGTATTTGTAATATTTTTAGTATTCTGCATGATGGTTTCTTCTTGTATTCCCCAATGATTTAGTCAAGATTTAGCATCTTTATGCCATCCTGCTTGAGCCGTTGGTGGTTTTGGCTAGATTTTGAAGCAATTTTGGGGAACCTCTTGTCACCAATGTTGTTTTTCTTGTTCTTGTATGTTAGGTACCTAATCATAGAAATGCTCTCAAGAAATACTTTCTTCAATGAGGAGGATAGGATAGGGTGTATTGCGCTTAATTTTAAGATTAAAAGTTATAAAATTATTTTGAATTTGTTCATCTTTCTCCACGATTCTCTAGATATAATGCAACCCCAAACTTCACATCCATCTTTACAATTGTTTTTGAGCCGATAATGAGAATTTCACCCCCTATTTATCCTTTTTTAAATGCTATAGTTGCAATTGAGCTTGTGGTGGATATCGATTGCAAGATATTTGTATGAAGGAACTTCCTCCAAGCTATTATTATCATAAATAAAATTATCATAGGTGATCCTTTTGAATTTAATTATCATAACCTTTGTTTTGTCAATGTTCACAGTCATGCCCATGCTAGAGCATAAGTCCTTGAGTATTATTAGTGGTTTACCTAGGTCATAGGTACTCTTCGCCATAAGAACAATATATTCAACAAAAAAGAGGATGATGACTATACTAGAGAGATTCGGGCCAACATAGCCTACATCCTCCAAAAAATCTTCTAACTTATCAATAGAGATGTTGAAAAGGGAAGGGGATAACGAACAACCTTGCTTGACTCCTATATTGCATTTAATTTCTTTCGATCAACTTTTAGTGTTCCTAAACTTGGCAATAACTTTCTCATATATCCTTATTGCAACAACTGTTAACTCGAAAGGGACTCTAATCTCTTCTAACTTGTTCACACAATGTCAAAATCTTTTTTAAAATCAACGAAACAACAAAGGAGATAATTTTTATCATTACGACACTCCTTTGTAATGATCCTAAATGTAACAAGGTGGTTCACAGTGGAATGGTAGCTTGTAAACCCAGCGTGGCCTCTAGCTCTTTTTATGTGGATATATATATATATATATATATATATATA
>JASDQU010010949.1:63929-88005 GCA_032191745.1 Picea mariana | reverse complement strand
CGATTAAGCACTAGAGTAGATCCATCTTAACTTCTAATGTATCATGTGCTGAGAGGCATCAAATACCTCTAGATGCAAACCTTTTTTTAAAGTACAAACCTTGAGAAAATGTTTGCATTTAAAAGGATTTGATGCTTCTAGGGGCATGATAGATCCAAAGTTAAGATGGATCTACCCTAGTGGTTAAAAAATTTGAATGGTGTCTTGAGTATGAGGGAGATGTGCATTTCCTTCCATGCTCAATAGGTTGCTTCTATTTAACGTGTTTGATTCATCCACCATTAAGTGTTTGATAGTGTTCAATTCCTTTCCACTTCATCTATCCAATCAATCAATCCATCAAGAATTTACATAGTGTTATCTTTCGTTAAGTGTTTATGCAGTGGCAACACTGACATGTTATCTTTCGTCAAGTGTTTACGCAGTGACAACACTGGCATGTATACACATTCTCATTCATCATACATCAGAGTGAAATTCTGACCCAAATTCAAACCTGACCTACTACCTCCTTAATTCAGTTTTATTCACCATAACCAAGATTGTGCCTAATGCCTAATATTTTACATCAGAGTGAAATTATGAGCCAAATTCAAACCTGACCTACAACCTCCTTAATTCAATTTTATTCACCATAACCAAGATTATGCCTAATGCCTAATGTTTTACCTGAATATTCATGAGTTCACAATGAATGGTTGGAAATTGAACAAATTTTGGAAAAATCTTGTACCTCATTTGAACATGAAAGCATTTTCATATTGCATGAGTTGAAAATAATTCATTGGGAAATAGAACCGATACTATGCACATATCTACAACCTATTCTCTTTCGGCGTTTGGTTCTACATGTATGTAACATTGCGCGACATGTCTTCTTGTTTTCCAGCATTTTAGACAACTAGACGATGAAGAATAGCATGGAGACTATGGCATACAAGGAAAAAAGTCAGCATTAACCATCTATATTCCATCCTCTTCAATTTGATTTTCTGTTATATATCAAGATGTCATGTTTGATCTTCTATTAAATTTGCAGTCACATCAACGAAAAATATTTCTCTTCTAATATTTTACCATTCTAAAAATTAACCAACCATTAAATAAATAAATTTCTATTTCAAAATAATAATAATAATAATAATAATGCCTTATAATTTCTAGTATAATCTTCTAATGGATTATATGTATATTAAAAATGAACAAATTTTATAAAAACTAAGTTGGTATTATTTAATTGTTTAGAGAAATTTTAGTGTTAAAAATAACAATACAAAGTTTCATACAAAATGTGATCAAACATTTTGTGGACACCCATATAAAAGAGTTTTTGTTCCATGTATCCATATGATGCTTCAAAAGTTCAACTTGGATTCATATCTTTGAACATATCACAATCACGTTTAATCATGGGATTAATCTCTTAATCTTCTAAGCACATTTGATATGTTCATTGTAGATCTCATTAGAAAATATAAAATTGTAATAAACCTTAAGGGTTTTGTCGAAGGGTCATAATTCTATCAAAACACTATAAGAATCATGAAGACAACCTACTTTATTTATAATAATCTAGGAACATGCAAATCTAGCATGATTCATCCATTGGTTGTTTTTTAGGTTAAGATGTCTATGATTTGGAGCTTCCTGAGATCCATACAAACACATAGCTAAATGTTTGATCCAGATTATTTTCGGAACGAAATGAAAGCAGAGATATTCAATGAAATATTCATGAAAACTGTCAGAAACAAAGAAATACAACAATACTTGATTTCTATTAATGAAATAATTGTAAAGAGACTATAAAAATAAAGAGTGCAAGACTCGCTAGAATGGTGGTAGCTTTATCTCTAAGAAGAGATGTGACGACTATGCTCATTCACAAGAAGATGATTAAAATGAGGCTTTGAAGGCCTTTTTATGATAAACATGAATGCCAAAACCCTAGACATCCAAAAACCTAACCCTAGGAGATGAAATGCCAAAAGTCATGTGGGCCCTGTTTTGGTAAGTTAGTACATTAACTTCTCGGGGTCATAACTTTTGCATACGATCTTCGTTTTAGGCGTGTGATAGCCTGGTAGAAAGGTATTTTAGAGAACTACACATTATGCCATCAAACTTGACTCTATTTACAGTTTGATTGTGGCACACCAAAATAATTTTTTTTAGGGCCCCAAAACGACCTTGGAAGTACAACAAGATGTGTTGACATGAAAACATACAAAGTAAGCCAATTGGATTAGGTGGGAGGCCACCAATATCCACCTGGAAGATGTGTATGGATTCAGATAACCCTGAAAGTGTAGAACCCACCATTACAAAGAAGTACAGAAGAACGTGTTGAACTAAAAACTAACAAGAGGAGCCAGATGGAATAGGTGGGTGGTCACCAATATCCACCTGGATCAATCCTCCCCCCTTAGGAAGCAATGGTCTCCATTGCGTAGAGTGCCCAGGGAAGAGGGGAAAGCATTTTCTGAATCTAAAGCTTGGTGAGATGCGTGCCTTGTTAGAGAAGTTATGCTTCTTGACTTGTGGCAGACTACCACAAACCTGTTGTTGGAGGGGTTGGATTTGTTCCACCAACCTGTTGTCTTTGGGTTTGATGGGGCATTGTGTAGACACCATTGTAGGTGAAAAAATAATATATTATTTCTCTTCGAAAATCTGTTTTTGCTAGATAGAAGGTGTTGAGGTTGCAGTGGTTGTAGTGGTATTTTGTGCATCCTTTAAACAAACTCTGAAAAGGATGAATTTTATAGTATGAGAGATTACCTTGTGGTGTTGTTTTGGTGGAGCAGTAGTTGGAACTACCTCTGGTATCCTGTAGAACTGACCTCCTAGAGTAATAATGACACTACATGGTCTAGACTCATAGAGAACATGATGTTTCCACATATATGGTTGACCCAAAACAACATCACAGACGTCAAGAGGAGCAATATCACACACTACCTCATCCTTGAAGGGATGGATGCCATAGGACAGGCGATACTGTTGGTTGACGTGAAGATCGTGTCCCTGGTGAAGACACATGATGTTGTATGGTTGGGGTGTGGTGTTGTCAAAAACCCCAACTATTTGATGACCTTAGATGAGATGATGTTCTTCTAGCTTCCATTATCAACCATGAAATGCAATGGGGTCCCCTTCACCCAAATATATGAATGGAAGAGACGCTCCCCCTCTTTAGGATTTACTGGTTCCTCTCGCTGAATTGTTGTGGTCGCGACAGTAGCAATGGGGTATGCGTCAATGATCTATCCATTTTCAATATTTTCTGGGTCAGATTCTGAATCAGGGTTTGGATCTATGTCTTTGACCTCGACCACCAATGATTATTTCGAGCGACATTCATCGATGTTGTGCCAGGGACTTTTGTGGAAGTCACACCACTTCCCAGTGTCATTCTTCGTCTTTACTTTACCCTTTTTTTCCTGTGTCTTGGACTGGTTTTCTAGAGGTTGTTGGTTAGGACCGTCTTTACCGTTCTTTGGTTATCGAAGATTTGCAGACCCGAATTCCCATTTGTTTTGGTGCCTAAATTATTGATCAATTTTGACAACATATCGATAAGGAGCTCCTAATGATGAGATGTTTAGGAAATCCATTTCGGTTTGGATGCACCTATGAAGAGCCCCACAGTATTTTAGAACCATATGTTGCTCGAAGTATTTGATACCTAGATTAGTGCACAAGGTATGGAAAGTATTTGTGAACTCCTACATTGTTTGGCTCTTCTCTTGTTGTAGTGTAGTCCATCTCATGTACTGGTCTTCATAGTTATCATCGGGATATTACTGTTCTTTGACCGCATCCACAAAAAAATCCCAAGTGGGCTCAACCCCATATATTCCAGAGTTCTCTATGGAAATTTTCTCCCAGTAAGTTTCCCACCAATGTTTAACATGGGGGAGAGCCTTGAGGAGTGCGAAGGTGATCTTTTCCCTATCGAAAAAATTTTGAACAGAGAAATAACCTTCTAATAGATTTAACCATTTTTCTAGGGCATCTGCATCTATCTGAAATTCAAATATGGGAATATCAAAATTAACTTCTACCTTGAAGGGAGAGGTTCCTCCAAAATGGTTGTTGGATGAAGATGCACCAGTTGCTATCGGCAGGCATTGCAGAATGTGTGAAAAATTCTCCATCATTTCATCCCTTTGTGGCGCGAGAGCTTGATCAAGCAAGAGGTTAATAGAATCTTCTGCTCCATTGTTTTTCTTTTCTGCTGCCATCGAGGGTTTCTTGGGAGTGCGAGAGTGATTGTCCTCAAGAGAAACAAACTCGAGACCCAACTGGCTATACTCAGACCTCGTCGGGGACATGCACTGAAAAATGATCAAGAGCAGCCTGTTATGATACCAATGATCCAGATTATTTTCGAAACAAAATGAAAGCAGAGATATTCAATGAAATATTCATGAAAATTTCCAGAAACAGGGAAATACAACAATACTTGATTTCTATTAATGAAAGAATTGTAAAGAGACTGTAAAAATATAGAGTGCAAGACTCACTAGAATGGTGACAGCTTTATCTTTGAGAAGAGATGTGACGGCTACGCTCATTCGCAAGAAGATGATTACAATGAGGCTCTGAAGGCCTTTTTATGATAAACATGAATGCCAAAACCCTAGACATTCAAAAACCTAACCCTAGGAGATGAAACACCACAAGTCATGTGGTCTCTGTTTGGGTAAGATAGTACATTAACTTCTTGGGGTCGTAACGTTAGCATACAATCTCCGTTTTAGGCGCGTGATAGCCCGTTGGAAAGGTATTTTAGAGAACTACGCATTATGCCATCAAACTTGACTATGTCTACATTTTGACTGTGGCACGCCAAAATAACACTATTTAGGGCCCCAAAATGGCCCTGAAAGTACAACAAGATGTGCTGACATGAAAACATACAAAATAATATAGTTGGATTTGGTGGGAGGCCACCAGTATCCACCTGGAAGATGTGTAGGTATTCAGATAGCCCTGAAAGTGTAGAACCCACCCTTACAAAGAAGTACAGAAGAACGTGTTGAACTAAAAACTAACAAGAGGAGCCAGTTGGAACAAGTGGGCGGTCACCAATATCCACCTGGATCAATCCTCCCCCCTTAGGAAGCAATGGTCTCCATTGTGTTGAGTGCTCAGGGAAGAGGGGAAATCATATTCTGGATCTCAAGCTTGGGTAGTGGTGTGCATTGTTGGGGAAGTTGTGCTTCTTGACTTGTGGCAGATTGTCACAAACCTGTTGCTGGAGGGGCTGGATCTGTTCCACCAACTTGTTGTCTCTGGGTTTGATGGGGCATTGTGTAGACACCATTGTAGGTGAAGAAACAATACATTATTTCTCTTTGACAATCTATTTTTGTTGGATATAAGTTGTTGAGGCTGCAATGGTTGTAGTGGTCTTTTGTGCATCCTTTGAACAAACTGTGAAGAGGATGAATTTTGCAGTATGAGAGATTACCCTGCGGTGTTTTTTTGGTGGAGCAGTAGTCAGAACTACCTATGGTATCCTTTAGAGATGAACTCCCAGACTAATAATGACACTACGAGGTCTAGACTCATAGAAAGCATGACGTTTACACATATATGGTTGGCCCAAAACAACATCACAAACATCAAGAGGGATAATATCACACACTACCTCATCCTTGAAGGGATGGATGCCATAGGACAAGTGACACTGATGGTTGACGCGAAGATCTCTTCCCTGGTGAAGCCACCCGATGTTGTATGGTCGCGAGTGTGGTGTTGTCGACAACCCCAACTGTTTGACGACCTTCATTGAGATGAGGTTCTTCTGGCTATCGTTATCAATAATGAAATGCAATGGGGTTCCCTTCACCCACATCTGTGAATGGAAGAGGTGCTCCCCCTCTTCAGGATCTACTGGTTCCTCTATCTGAATTGTTGTGGTCGCAACAATAGTAGTGGGGTCTGCGTCGATGATCTGTTTGTTTTCAGTATTTTCTGGGTCGGATTCTGAATCAGGGTTCAGGTCCATGTCTTTGACCTCAACCATGAATGTCTGTTTCGAGTGAGTTTCATCAGTGTTGTGCCAGGGGCTTTTGTAGAAGTCACACCACTTCCCAGTGTCATTCTTCGTCTTTACTTTACCCTTTTTGTCTTGTGTCTTGGACTAGTTTTCTAGAGGTTGTTGGTTAGGGTCGTATTTACCATGCTTTGGTTGTTGTATATTTGCAGACTTGAATTCCCATTTGTTATTAAATTTATGCTCTATTTTGACAGCATATCGATAGGTAGCTCCCAATGACGAGATGTTTAGGAAATCCATTTCGTTTTGGATGCACCTATGCAGAGCCCCATGGTATTTCAAAACCAAATGCCACTCATAGTCTTTGATACCTAGCTTGGTGTGCAAGGTATGGAAAGTATTTGTGAACTCCGAAACTATTTGGCTCTTCCTCTTACATAGTGTGGTCCATCTCATGTACTGGTCTTCATAGTTATCAACATGATAGTACTGTTCTTTGACCGCATCCATAGAAAAATCCCAAGTGGGCTCAACCCCATATATTCCAGATTCCTCTGTGGAACTTTTCTCCCAGTAAGTTTCCCACCAATGTTTGACATGGGGGAGAGCCTTAAGGAGTGTGGAGGTGATCTTTTCCTTGTTGAAATTTTTTTGAATAGAGAAATAACCTTCTAATAGATTTAACCATTTTTCTAGGGCATCTGCATCTATTTAACCTTCAAATATGGGAATATCAAAATTAACTTGTACCTTGAAGGGAGAGGTTCCTCCAAAATGGTTGCTGGATGAATATGCACCTATTGCTATCGACAGGCATTGCAGGATGTGTGCAAAATTCTCCATAATTTCATCCTTCTGTCGCGCGAGAGATTTCTCAAGCAACAGGTTAAAAGAATCTTTTGCTCCGCCATTTTTATTTGCTGCCCCCATCGAGGGTTTCTTGGGCATGCGAGAGTGATTGTCCTAAAGAGAGACAAACTCGAGACCCAACTGGCTATACTCGTACCTCGTCGCGGACATGCGCTGAAAAACAATCAAGAGCATCCTGCTTTGATACCATTGATCTTGATTATTTTTGGAACGAAATGAAAGCAGAGATATTCAATGAAATATTCATGGAAATTTCCAAAAACAAAGAAATACAACAATACTTGATTTCTATTAATGAAAGAATTGTAAAGAGACTATAAAAATACAGAGTGCAAGACTTGCTAGAATGGTGACAGCTTTATCTCTGAGAAGAGATGTGACGGCTACATTCATTCACATGAAGATGATTACAATGAGGCTCTGAAGGCCTTTTTATGATGAACATGAATGCCAAAACCATAGACATCCAAAAACCTAACCCTCGAAGATGAAACACCAAAAGTCATGTGGGCCCTGTTTGGGTAAGTTAGTACATTAACTTTCCGGGGTCATAACTTTTGCATATGATCTCCATTTTAGGCACGTGATAGCCCGTTGGAAATTTATTTTAGAGAACTACACATTATGTCGTCAAACTTGACTCTATCTACAGTTTGACTGTGGCACGCAAAAATAACACTGTTTAGGGCCCCAAAACGGCCCTAGAAGTACAACAAGATGTGCTGACATGAAAACATACAAAATAAGCCAATTGTATTAGGTGTGAGGCCACGAGTATCCACCTAGAAGATGTGTAGGGCTTCAGACATCCCCTGAAGTGTAGAACCCACCATTACAAAGAAGCACAAAAGAATGTGCTGAACTAAAAACTGACAAGAGGAGCCAGTTGGAATAGGTGGGTGGTCACCAATATCCACCTGGATCAATGTTATTATTCATCAAGACCACCAAGTATGTTATTCTTATTGATGATCTATTTTTGTTCACTTTATCTCTTGAACCATTTAAAAATGCATGCCATAGTGGATGTTAGAGTATAATCCTTAATGAATAGATCTAATGATAACAATGATTCTCCATATCTTGCTTAAGAATTTCATCCAAGGATAAAAAAAATGTTGCTACAAGCATTAATTCTACAAATGATACATCTCATAGATCTTAGGCTTGAGGCATGAGGAAAGAGTGTTTTGGGGAATTCTCAAAATATTTGACATGCAAAGTATTGCCACACTAATTAATATCAATGTTGCTAGAAACAACAAGAAGAAACTAAAAGAGTGTGATAGCTAAAGATGCCTGAAATCAAGAAAAGATGAATGATCAATTTTGAAAACAAAGAAGTGAGGGTTTGATGATGTAGAAAATTGAACGAATAAAATCACAATTCTCATTATTATAATATGAATTTTAGGTTTTGTGATGTTGACAAGGTTCATTTTGTGTAGGTTCATATCTAAACTTAATCAAGGACATATGGGCTAGAAAATTTCATTGAGTTTAATAGAGTTTTTTATCGCAAACAAAATCATGACACACATGTGTGAAACAAAGAAAAACTATGCATTATTTTAGAATACGCTTTTCCAAACCTATAAAAGATCGACATATTGTTGAGAATTGCATTCAAGTGGTCAAGAGGTCAATGTTAAATGTGCTCAAACAAAAATTAAATATTACATACCAACATTATAACCACATCATCATTGATGACAAATAAACACACATAATTACCAATGAAACAAAATAACTATGAACCAACATGCATGTTATATATCTTTAGAGAGATGAAATATTTGAACATGAAGAAACATAAGCGACCTCAATACCTTGGGTTCATTTGATGTATATTCTTTGCTTTTTAAAACTATCATTGAGCCACATATTTGCAGTTCATTTTACCAATAAGTTTCTAATGCCATTACAATTTATGCCCATAACCCATGATAATTGTTTTGTGGTTTTGCAAAGCCAAGAGTGAAGGCAAAGACATCGAACTGGATGGGATTACGGTGATGGTGGGATTTGAACACATTAATTATGGATAGTGAATGCAATGATATTTCTCACGTTGACAAGTCTCAATAATGTTCATAGCAGATGGATTCAAGTGATGACTCAAAAAGACAAAATTTCCAAGCTTCTCTAGGAATTTTTAGTTAAGTGACACTTAAATGGTGGATACACCAATCTGGTGATAGGATTATGTGGACATCAACTATGTGATGGATTTAATATCGTGGAAGGGTACATCGTAGGAATAGATGCGAGATAATGAGAGTATAAATGATTTTGGTCTTTAGATGTCAAAATAAACTAGAGGATCTTGAACCTTGAATCTTGATCATGATTCACATCCATCCTCACCTAATAATGGAAATACAATGATCATTGAGCACCCAAGATATAACTCTTCTTCTGAAATTTAAAAATATTGATTACCCTTCATAAATAGCAAGTAATTTCAAAAATTTAAATTTTATAAAAAATATTTTTAAATTACTCTTCTATTAACCCCTTGAAAGGACTAAAAAAATCAATTTTACTCACTAAAATTTCATATATTAATTTGCAACTATCAATTTACAAAAATTCATATACTAATTTACAAATATCAATTCACAAAACAAAATGTAAATGATAACATGACCATATAAAGTAAAACATTATTGATACAACGTTAACATATATGAAATCATAGTGCGCATATTACTTATTTTTTCCTCATTGTAATTTATTTATTTAAAAAATTTAATTGAAAATAAAAATTGTGGACATATTACTTTTTTTTCCTCATTATAATTCATTTAGTTAAAAATTTAATTGAAAATAAAAATTAATGACACTATTAAAATACTAAATAGTTTTGGATTCTATTTTATTCTATGTGTTCGAGGACTTCGCATAATTTTTTATAAGTATATTATCTCATCAATCTCTAGTAACATAACGCAAAGCGAAGGTGGGAAAGACACTCGAAATTTTGCAATTTGTCATAATGTTTCTCCTCGTACCAACACAACTTGCCTACCAATAGGCTCTTTTAATTGTTAAGACACCGGTGATTTTGTTAAGTTCCATTGTGGGTTGGAATTATCATGAAAGAAAAATAAATTTTAAAATGTAAAAATAAAAATTATTACGAAATAAAAATTAATTTTAAAATGTAAAAATAAAAAATTACAAATGTCTTGTAATGTTTGCAATGTTTCATAATGTGTTATATTTTTGGGAGTTTTTTTTATCTTTATTACATGTTTTTGATTTAAATATTGTTATTGTTGAAGTTCATTTTTTTGAATTTAAATTTGTGACCTTTAACATGTTTTTAATTATTAAATCCATTTAAATTATAGTGACGCAAATTTTTTGATAAATTCTACAATTTAAAAAGATTCTTTCTAAAAAAACTACTAGGTCACTCTTATTTTTAATTTTTAAAAAAACGATTGGAGTGAACGACTAGCCCACTCTTATTCCTGGAACCCAGCGCCATCGTTCTTTTGCTTGGGATCTTCTCTTCATCACATGTCCTTAATTGAGAATCTCAAAATCTTCATCACATGTCCTTAATTGAGAATCTCAAAATCTTCATCACATGTCCTTAATTTGAGAATCTCGAAATCATGCAGTGGTTTTCATAAAATAGCACATTTCATTAATTGAGAATCTCGAAGTCATGCACTGGTTTTCACAAAATAGAAGGTGGGTTCTCTCCTCCTTTGCCATGTAGCTTCACTTTTCTTCTCTTCTAAAATTTTGTTGCTGGGAGATTGCAGATTCGAATCCATTTCCACACAATGGGAATTGGCCGACAAATAACCCAACCGAGGAGTTGCCATTGCCCTTCTGTCAAGTGGATTTAGTGCCATCAGCACCGCCATGCATGGCACACGTGTATAGAGAAGCGTGCATCAAGTGGTGAGGCCTCGGGAAAGTATAGAAGTGTCAGAATCACCACTGCGATGCCACGGCCAATCACCACTCCATGCATGGCACATCTGTACAGAGCCAGAGTCCGAGTCCGTAGACTGCAGTGCCATAAAGCCATAGTCTCAGAGTCCCTAGATTGCAGTGCCATAGCGTCGTATATAAATTTGTTATAAATTAATTTTAAATTTTCATAGATAATTTCAAAAAGAGTAATGATAACTTCAAAAAGAATAATGCTGGAATTTTTTTTAATTCATAACAAATTCAAAATTCAATTTTAAAAAAGAGAAATATTGATTTTGAAAAAAATTCAAATAATAAATATATAAAAAAAAATTCAAATATAATTTAAGAATTAATAAAATTTGAAATCATATTAATTACTATATCATAATAAATAATAATCTAATTTTAAAGTCACTACCAAGTCAAATATTAAATTGGTATATAAGACCCTTTTTGTTGGTGGGACAAGGTTCAAGGGAATCTCTTCTAATAAGGATATATAATTTTTATATGAGACCTCCTTGTTTGTGAATCAAGGGACCCCTAAATTGGTGTATGAGACCTCCTTGTTTGTGGGATAAGCCCCCCTCCAAATTGATGTACGAGATCCCCTTGTTTGTGGAACAAGGGACCCCTTCCAAATTGGTGTACGAGACCCTCTTGTTTATGGAATAAGGGACCCTCCATGCACATACCCTACCCTAGTGTGAATTTGAATCTATAACCTTCTAAGAGGAAACACACATTCTTAACCATTAAGCCCACTCTAGTACCTACTTTGACAAGTACTCATAAGAAGCTTACATAATCTAATGATCTAGCACTAAAAATACAAATGCTTATGGTATAGAACATATATGATATTACACTAACATATAAATGGTTATAGTGTTTGGGTTAAAAAATATGTTTTATTCAAAGTTATGTAGGAGTGAAAGCCAATTGGAAAGTAGTAGCTAATTACTACTAGTTTGTTTAAACATGCTGACACTAGCTAAATATGTATTCTATTTTGTTCCATATCCTCTGAGGAATTGTTGGAATTGCAGATGTTTTAGGGGTATTTGAGGGTGTTGAATTCATTTATGCATTTTAAAATGCAATTTAAATAACAAAAAATTGTGTTTTCATCAACAATTGTATAACCAGATTCTTGTAATAGTTTAGGAAAAATCCAAAACTTAAAATGTTTAGACTAGACCAATAATAAAATCCATAAAAAAAAAAATAGTAAAATCAATAATAATACTCACTAGGAATTTTTGGAGCTGAATCCATTTATGCATTTAAAAATACAATTTAAACAAAAAATTCATTTATACATTTAAACAAAAAAAAAAAAAGTAATTTCACTAATAATTATACCCAAATTATTAATATTATTAATATTGTTTTAAAATCTACAAAACAAACCCAAAATGTAACCTTTAATTAATTGTATAACCTTTGTAGTTATCATTTACAAAATCACATCAATGTCGTAAGATTGCAATTTTGGTAAAGAATTATCTTATATTGTGAAGAAGTAAGGAATGAGCGAACTCACCTTTGGAAATAATTTACTTGCTCTTTTACATGTTTCATTCTCAATCCTTGGCTATTGAAACATGTTTTTCTCGGCAATTAAGACTATTTACCGAAGAATGTTATAAAGAGAATGCACTGTATGCATAAGAAATAATTGAAAATGGCTTCAAGTTTAACTGGTCCTGGATAAGCGGAGCGCTCACAAAAGAGAGGATGCGCATTCGTAGATTTACATAAGTAGATAGAGTTTTTTTAGATAGTACATAACCTTTATTTTTCAACTACACATTATTGACATCATATATATATAAATAAATATATATAAATATAAATATATATGCAATTTTAGCTTACCTTATTGT
This sequence comes from Picea mariana, assembly GCA_032191745.1. Classification (NCBI taxonomy): domain Eukaryota; kingdom Viridiplantae; phylum Streptophyta; class Pinopsida; order Pinales; family Pinaceae; genus Picea; species Picea mariana. The sequence continues at coordinate 75,297 of JASDQU010010949.1, read as the reverse complement.
ATTTTGATTATGTTTTCCCAAATCTAATAACTTAAAGATTGGGATCATGGCATTGTTAGGCATGCAACCTATTAGCTATAAGCTAACTTCATGGTCCTAATTGGTCATATAGTCTAAGTGTTGAAGGTGATATTTTTAACAAAATTGAAATATAGGGTGTTGAAGGTTATATAATTTTAACAAAATTGAAAGATAGGAGAGATGGGTTCCTATAATAATAAGTTGGGTGTCATATTAAACTAATGAATTTCAAGGCTTAAACAAGTGTTTAAAAATAAAATTAGTCTAAACAAAGGTTTATCCATGAATAGTATGAAAGTAGTTAGGAAGACATCTTGGTTGGACTCTTTTGACTATTGTAAGTATTTTATATATGTAATTAATAAAAAAATGACCAAGGTTGGTGGAACATGAGCACCTAAAGGAGCTATGATATCACACTAGGGGAAAGGTGGCCTAAAAACATCTTGAGGAGTGGAAAAACCAAATTCCTCAATCTAAGCTACCGTATGCTAAAAACTAGCAAGTTGTCTCCCTAACATTCTTGGAACTGGAAGATTTGAATTAGGACTCTCTTACCATCTTTCACTCATGTGACAAGAAGAGAAATTCGAATGAGAGAAGGAAACCAATTTTGGGAAGAAGGAAAAGCAAGGAAAATGAGAGTTCTTGTTGATAAAATAAGGTTGCCATAGCATGTGATAGAACAACCATGAAATGAGGCCATGAGAGCTCTGGGAAAAGCCAAGAACTAAGATAGTTTTTGTTGGAGTTGAGGGACATCATCCCAAACCTTTACATGCAAACATTGAATAGCATTGGAGGATACTTATGAGGGAATGCTGAGTACAGAAGGAAGACCTCCTTGTGTTGTGTGGGACAAGTATCGTGGATACCAAAGAGTTGCTCCATCTTCAAAAACTCAGTAGTGAAACATTTGGTTAATAATCTTCTTGATGAGATAGAGAGACTACCCTAAATTTTTTGTAGTGCCTCTTTTCCCTCGTGGTATCATATCTTGACTAGGGGGTGGTGTCCACAACGGATTACCTATGGAAATAACTCACTCAATTGGTTTCCTGGTTTGCAATTTTTAAATAGATAAGTTTCTCATCCTCATTCTGGGAACTATTTAAATTATTTTTATATATTGAAAAATATGTATGGTTTACAGTTTATGATCTATGTTTTATTCATGAAGATTATTTTCCCTTTTTTTATCAGCACAAATTTAGTTTTCATAACAAAAGACTATTTCTTTCAACCTTTTATGTTATGATTGACAGGAAATAGTTGCACAGAACTGCTCCTGGCATTTCCAACATCTCTGAAACTCGTTCCCTAAGTTCTGGGAGCTTGGGAACTCTTTTGGGAACTTGGGAGCTTCAACATAAAGGAAATAGGAGCTTGGGAACCAGTTTCCTAAACGAAGAGCTTTAAATTAGAATGATAATAAATTAAAATGTAAATATATTTATTTCATTATTACAAATACATAATTTCTTACAAATATTTTCATTATAGTTGTGGATATGAAAAACTTTTATACTCACTTTATAGTTGTGGATATGAAAAACTTTTAATGCATGTATGTTTTCCTTCAAGCCCAAACTAAACATGAAAGCCTAATAACTCAATACCCTATCCACGAAAAATATGTATTTTCAATTATGTTTCTCATTTTCTAATGGAATATTTATGGATATAGAAGTTTCAGTTAAATATATTCATATAATTATTAACAAAAATTAAATTAGTAATTTCAATAATGTAGTTGTTGCGATAGGAGAAATATTGTCCTAAATTGACCTTCAATTTTATTGAAATAAGATTTAAAATGTATCAATATCTATATATATTGTAATCCAAAGTATCATTGTAATCTAAAATATTTTTTATATTTTTTTAATATATATTATTTATGCTCCCAACTTAAATTTGAGAGAAACTTCTACTCGTTCGGGACACTTGTATCCACTTTCCCAAGTTTCGGAAACTCTTGCAACACACACACACACACACACACACACACACACACACACACATTGTTGTTTGGTATCACATAGGAACAACAATAGAAACACGTTAATGGATTTTGAACATAGCTAGGAATGCGTGCATTAGACATTGGGTCAGACACTGGTTACTTCACCACATGTTTTTCCATGTTGGTTGGTCCCCAAGGTCGTGTTGTTGGTGTGGATCACATTCCTAAGTTGGTTACAGTGCTGTAATTCCGATCAGGGATGGAAATTTATACTAAAATGTAGAAACTTGGGCTAACCTTACTAGTCCTTAATATGCAAAATGTAAAATGTTTGGTGATACTTTTGTAAAACTATTCAAATTTCTAAGGATTTTATATAGTTTCTATAAAATTTTAGCGATTTTTAAGGTGAAATAATTTTATTCTATGTAATTTGAGTGAATTGTTTTTAGAAAAAATGGAAATTGGCGAATCTTTTTTTGGAAAAACCATGGAAAATTAGCCCATTTGTGAAATTTAGCCCCTAAAATCATCTATGATTCCGATATTATATCACAAAATTCATTTCATTTTGACCCTCAATTACCTTTTCTGTGTTGAAATAGTACTACTAGTTTCAATTTGTTTTATCCTTGCATGAAATCAAGGATGTCAAATATGGCTATACACTTTGGAGGAAGCTCGATTCCCTTATTATTGCAATGGCCTTTAATAAGGACTATGCTAGTTCGAGAGTAGCTACAACATTGTGGGTTAATGATGAATCATACTTGTATCTGAGGAAGAGTGTAATCGTGATTTAGTTCACCCTTGTATTTTTAAGAATATATAATATAACATTCAATGTAAGTGTTCCTGAGCACCATCTGTTCTTGAACTAAAGGAATCCATTGAGGAAAGGTTTGGTATATATACACTTAAACCTTTGCTTGAAAAGTTGCAAGAAGGATTCAATACAAGTTTCATGCTTCAAAGGAGGAATTTGACATCCTAAAAATAGAGGTTTCTATGGAAGAATCTAGGAGTTGGAATTGGGAACATTTTGAACTGAAGAGTCACATCTGAATCTGAAACTTGTAACTTTATGGACAACTTCATAAATTGATTCATATACCGTTGAATCATTTGTCCATTGAATTGTTTGAGATGCAACCACCTTGTCATTCTTCTTTTTCCATCTTTGAGAAGAAATCACACATGGACAATTATCTTAAAGCCATCTCACTACTGAATGCATTGGTAGTTGGAAGGTGTTGAACATGGGATTGTTTGGCTGAGTGCTTGATCTTTCATATGAGTTGTAGCAACCATGACCTTTTTCTTACTTGTCATTCTATTGGATCTAGAAATAGGACTTGTGGTTGTGAAGCCATATACCGATCTTTTCTCCATTTATAATAATAATAATAATAATTTATTTTTAAGGTCACGACCAAGACATACACCAAATTGGTGTATGCGACCCCTTGTTTGTGGGACAAGGGACCCCTGAGACCCCCTTGTTTGTGGGACACGGGACGCCCTCCTCCCAACGATTTGATTGGTAAAGTCTACATAGGTATACATACCCTACCCTCTCTGGATTTGAACTTGTGACCTCTTAGGACAAAACACATGTTGTTGGCACAGGGGCAGACCCAGGGTTCAACACTCAAGAGCGCACCAACAAAGCCCTAACTACCGACCCTTTCGACAACACCTGTGAAGCAGATGAAGTTTCACCCGAGGTAGAGGCAAGGGTGGTTGCAGGACTCAGGTGTTTGCAACCTTAGTTGGGACACAGATCTGTGATTATCTTGCTTACAACGCACTTAGCATCATTTATTTCCTAACATACATTCATTAATACACTTCGCAGAAAGCACATAGCACCGCAATAATTAATCAGATCTAACACTTAGCAATGATAAACATGTTATACTCAATAGATTAAGCACTTAGCATCTTATGCATCATATCTAGCAAGCACTCATATCTCATAAGAACAAAGCATCAATAGATCTATCTAAACATATCAGAGCACTTAGCAAGAGAGAGACAAACACATCAGCACAGTACACAGAGTTACTGTGGTTCACCCCCACCTTGGGGCTACGTCCACAAAGTCTTCTTTATATTATCTTTGTCAAGAAGTTACAACACTAAGCCTCCAAGATCCTACCCTGCATAGAACAAGAGATCCGCGCAGCTCGCTAGATCCTCTTTCCCCGGGTAGATCCAAGCACTAAGCCTTCTCACACTCTGGCACTCAGCACTTATTACAGCATGCACAGAGCTCTTACAATCACACAGACTTCTGATCACATAGATCCAACTTATGCACTAAGCCATCGACGGACAGGGTCTCTTTTTTTACATGGCCTAGACCTCTATTTATACATAGAAAAAGGCCTAAACAAGGGCCAACATCCCTTTCCCGTTACAATATTCCCCCAAAAATGCAAAAAGGTTCCACAAAAAATGGCGAGATCCCGTGATCTCCGCTTCACTATGCGCTCCATCTTTGACAGGCAGTCGAAGTACCAAACGGTCAACTATGACCAAGTATTCCTCAAAACTTGGTCGAGGGCCAACAGGCCCCCAACACTCGCCTGTGACTCATCTCGAGTCACTCTTCTCTGGGTAACTCTGCCTCGAAGGCCTCGATCTTCGCTCAAGCTGCTTCGACCTGTTGCTTTGCTACTGCTTCTTGCTCGGCAAACTCCTGAATGAGTGTGTTACCAACTGGTCCTTCTAAGCGATGCTCTGTTGTGTTCATGACCTATTCCAGGTCTTTCCCTTGGCTCTTAATCTCTAAGAATAGTTGACATGCCCTATCCTGCAAAGGTTGAAGTTGTTGCGTCACTTCCATGACCTTGCTCTAGATCATATGAATCTACTGCTGCACGACGCATTGTTCGTGGGACCTCTTCATTTTCTCGATGGTCGGTAGGGCCTTTAGCTGTACCTGTAACTTCTCGGCTTGGTACTTCGCCTCCTGGAGCTATGACTCTAATTTATGCAATTCCGGGTTCTCAGATAGGTTCTCATGTATCTGCGCACTTCTACTACTTAATTGCTTACATCTTCTGTGAGTGCCTTAATCCTTTCTACTGTACTTCGGGCCTTCACTTCTCGTTGGTCACATTCTTCTTGTGGAGTACTCAGTATAGCTTGCAGCTCTAGTTCTACTACTCTTTGTTGCAGTTGTTGAATGACTTCAACAAGCTTCATCACTTGGCATTCTATGGGTTCTTCTACCTTATGTTCTAAGCCAGTCATAGAGCGAAATGCTCTGTTGACTGCTTCTTCAATCCCGATTTGCTTCGCGAGAAGTTGCTCCTTCTCCTTTTGGATCTTTGCGCATTCTTTATCAAACTTCTCTTGGATGGCCTCCTTCTCTTGTTGTGCATCTTGGTGCTGCTCTATGATTTCCTCATGTGCATGCTTTAGGGCCTGGGTGGCTTGCGTTGTTACTTCTTTTGCTTTACGAAGGCGTACTTTGACTAGGTTGGCAATCCTGCGAAGTTGAACTGACTCGTCTCCTACTTCGGGTGTTCCTTCTGGCATAGTCTCAGTGGAGACTCCTTGATCCGCTAAGTACTTCGACCAGTTCATTTGGACTCTTTCTACGCATTTTCCTGCGAGATCAACTACAAACCCAGATACTTGCGTCGGTCTATTCTTGCAGACTAACTTTCTTGCGATCATCTGACAGGCGAGGCACACTGCACCACTGTTAATACAGGTTACCTTGTAACCTCGCATGCCTTTTTCAAAATTTCCATAGGCCTCTTTAATCTTCTGTGAAAGAGCGTGATCCGCAGTCTTTCCAGGGTAATAGTCTTGTGGGTCAGGGCCCTGCATGCTCAACCTGGTGATCCGATTGATCAGTGTTGGATCAATTGTTATACGTCGGTTCAACCAGAGATATCCTCCATGGTATATTGCTAGTATCAATTTTACGCAAGCGTTCACCTCCTGGTCCCTGCCAAAGTGTGGAATCTTCATTACATTAAGTAAGGTGGACTACGCGAGGTTCATCGTCCATTGTTGAGGGACGATATTGGAATTCTTTCCCTTTGTCATCGTCAGATACTTGTATGGGGAAAGCATACTATAGGCTTTCCGGTCACCAAGGTTGAAGTCGCAAAACTTCAATGCTGCAAGCTTGGTATGCTTAGTGCGAACTACGCGCACACCCTTCGGTAGGTATGCAATGATCATAGGATAGTCATAATCTCGGGGCACACTGTCACGGTTGATTTCACCTTTCAGAGGAGGTATGCAAGAGGGCAAGATGCTTGGGATCAGTTTGGCGTTCGCGATGTCATCTCTATGTTTAGTACGTTTCTCGGTCGTCTATCGGGATGGTCCAGCTCGAGTAGTGGATGGAGAAGCTGCTACTCCTCTTGATGACGAGGATTGGACTCCGGTGGACATTCTTCTTTATGACATAACTCTTTCAGTTCTTAAGATAGCGAGTACTTCTCTCATTGATTCTTCTGTTGTGCTAAGCTCGTCGGACATGTAAGCTCAGGATCACTTTCTTAGGTTGTCAATGGGATGAAGGTACCATAATTGAGTAGAGAGCAAGGCGGAATAGTCACTATTCCACAATGCGGGTATTCTGTGAGCTCAAGTTCTCAATTGGAAAAAGTGTCTTCCGAGCATGGCACAACAGAATAAGTAAGTAAAGTTGTAACAGACTGCTTGCAATGGATAGGAGGGTCCATTAACTCTTGATCTGTTCATTATGGCGTAGTCTAACGGTCAGGTAACAGGTCATAACTTTCTTCTGAGCCATTCGGAGCATCAGCGAAATGGGTATATCTTCTTGTAACGGCTATATTACTTCGACATGGCGAAGTGCCATATGTCGTTGTTATGCTATCTCGACAAAGCTCAAATTTAGCATGTTTTCCTTCTGCGGGGTTTCTTCTGGAACATTCTGTAATTTCTCCAACTTCGCTTTCTTTTTCATGAGTTTTCTAGCCTTCTTCCCAGTGAGCTTCGTCTTAGTCATTCTTTTTTCATTCTGATTCTTTTCTTCTCTTGGCATGGTAACTTCATAGTGCTGAGATTCTTTCTTCAAATCCACGGGTATTACTTGTCCAACATATTTTTCAGTCCTCTATGGTTCTTCTAGCGTTCTGTCAACTTCGTCATCCAAGTTCCTGGGGTCAAGAACCCTTGATATGTTCTCCCATTCTTCAATCAATTGTGCGATCCTTCTAGTCATGAAGTCTCTTAACTCTTGTCTCTGTTGTTCTAGGTCCTTTTCTGCTTCCTATTTTCTGGCTTGATCTTTCTCAATCCAAGGTTTACCAAGTAACATAGTAAATGGGGAGTTTTCCTCCACGAACTTAACAATCTCGAAATCTTCTTCTGTCGAAGATCCATGAGCATTCATAGATATATGAGTGAGATTTCCACATAGGTTTACCAGCTTTCCTCTGAATAACCCTCTTCCTCCTAATGAAGGGGTCATGTCAGGTCTTCCTATAGCTTTCCAGGTTCCTTCTGTCATAATGTTCACCTGTGTTTCTTCATCCAAAACACAGTCAATGTCGAAGTCTCCCATTCTCACTTCGATCCATTCTTTCTTCTTGAAGATTTCTAATAAGTTGAGGTCTCTGTGATCATTAAGGGTTTTTTTGCATTTTCATCAATACTTTTTCTGATTTTTTCTGGGGTTCCTCTATAATCTGAGTCTCTAGATCTCATGCTTTCTCTATATTCAACTTTTCAAGTCTAGCAATCATTCCAGGGCAATCCAGTACTTCATGGTCCATAGCCTTACAACAAAGACAACTGGGTCTTCGCCCAAGGAATTCCTTAGCAATATGTATGAGCCTTTTGCAATTGTAACAAAGAGTTAATCCTCTCTTTCTCTTCAATGATCCCCAACTTTTCAGGTACCGTGTGCTAGGATCATAACGGTTAGCCTGCAAAAATTTCTTTCTAGGATCCTGCATCCACTAGTTAGTCCCAAAATTATTTCCATGCATAGGTATAACATATCTATCACTATACTTATTAGATCTATTCATATCAAACTTTCTTTCATCTATTGATGCCCTAGTTTTGAAGCTAAGATAGAATCTATCAAACATATCTAGATCCATGCTTTAGAAACAACAAACTTTCACTTATCTTACTTGTACGGAGCACAAAGCTTCTAGATCTAAGACTTTTAACTATTCTTACCTTTATCAAAGCACAGAGCTTACATATCTTACCTTTTTCTTGCAGATCTGACCTCTTTCTTCGCAGATCTGACTTCTTTTTCTTCAGATCTGACCTCTCTTCTTCAGATCTGACCTTTCTTTCTTGGCACAAAGCTTCATAGGTCAAACAGAACACTGCGCACTAAGGCAACAGATCTACTCACATAGCTTATTTCGCACAAAGCTTCTTCTTCTTCAGTCCCCAGCAATCACAATTCTAGGTCCCAACAATGGAACCATTTGTTGGAACAGGGGCAGACCTAGGGTTCAATGCTCAAGAGCGCACCAACAAAGCCCTAACTACCGGTCCTTTTGGCAACACCTGCGAAGCAGATGAAGTCTCATCCGAGGTAGAGGCAGGGGTGGTTGCAGGACTCATGTGTCTACAACCTTAGATGGGACATAGATTTGTGATTATCTTGCTTACAACACACTTAGCATCAGTTATTTCCTAACATACATACATTAATACACTTCGCAGAAAGCATAGATCACCACAGTAATTACTCAGATCTAGCACTTAGCAATGATAAGCAGGTTATACCCAACAGATTAAGCACTTAGCATCTTATGTATCATATCTAGCCTGCATTCATATCTCATAAGCACAAAGCATCAATAGATCTATCTAAACATATCAGAGCACTTAGCAAGAGAGAGACAAACACATCAACACAATACACAAAGTTACCATGCTTCACTCCCACCTTGGGGCTACGTCCACAAAGTCTTGTTTATATTATCTTGGTCAAGCAGTTACAGCACTAAGCCTCCAAGATCCTACCCTACATAGGACAAGAGATTCGCGCAACTCGCTAGATCCTCTTTCCCCGGGTAGATCCAAGCACTAAGCCTTCTCACACTCTGGCACTCAACAATTATTACAGCATGCACAGAGCTCTTACAGTCACACAAACTTCTGATCACATAGATCCAACTTATGCACTAAGCCATCGACAGATAGGGCCTCTTTTCTTACATGGCCTAGACCTCTATTTATACATAGAAAAAGGCCTAAACAAGGGCCGACATCCCTTTCCCGTTACAATATTCCCAAAAAAACCCAAAAAGGTTCCACAAAAAGTGGCGAGATCCCGTGATCTCCGCTTCACTATGTGCTCCGTCTTTGATAGGTAGTTGAAGTACCAAACGGTCAACTATGACCAAGTATTCCTCAAAACTTGGTCGAGGGCCAACACATTTTCTTAACTAGACACTTATCATGGTATCCAATTTGAACTACAAATTTCCTATTTGAGTGGAATTGTTGTTGGAATATTTTGTTGTTCTTGAGCTATTTGTTGAAAGTTGTTGCGCTAGGAATCATCGTTGTTGTCCAATAAAATGATGGAACATTGTCATCATACCATACATTGGATTGGTTTGGAATTCTTATGTTCGTTGATATGGTTCATCATATCATGCATTGGGATGGATTGGAAGTCTTGTGATTGTTGACGCAACTATTGGGCCAAAAGTTGGATTAGACTGGGACTTTGATGAACATCTAGATATGAAGGCCCCTGGGTGTGCAAGAGAGGTATGTTACAAATACATCTAGCATTTAGAAGCATATTGGGCACTTGTAAAGATGGGAATTTTGAGGTCTCTCATGTAAGCCTTTGTAACACATCTATATAATGCTTCATCATATCTTTCATTGTTTTTTATATGTTAACTTATGCAAACATCATATCTACTAAAATTGAAAAACTAAAGTAAATCATATGAGTGACAAAGGATTATTATGAGAGAGGATATCTAGCCTATAAATGAATCGTAATACTAAATATAAGTAAATCAAGGAACAATATGTGAAAATTATAATTTGAAGGATTCAATTTAGTAGAAGACTTCAACAAGTACTATGTAATTTTTTTCTTGAAAATGATTTTATTTTGATAAAAATGATGCTAATTTGAAACTAGGGAGAAGGGGTTCTAATAAGAAATCATGCTATAAAAATCTAGAGGTGCAAGAAAATAGGTGATTTTAGCAAAGTAAGAGAACATTAGTGTTGAGTAAACTCACTTCTATTTTTTAATGCATCTACTAGTTTTTTCAGAGAACCCATTTATATTATATAAGCTATAACAATTGGGAATAATAAAAGAGATATTTTAGTAATTGGTTCTACCTATCTCAGTATCATATTTCAATATCAATTCCATTTTGATAGTCTCTTTGTATCAAAGACATATATCCTCTAGCTAATGTATAACAAGGTTTATTGTCAAACGAGTAAAGGGTTTATGTGAGGAATTTCACTCTGAAATATAAAGACTCAAATGGTTAATTGACATTTTTCATCTGACTTAGTTGACCTAAAGGCATAAATGTGTTGCTTGGCTACCATGATAAAGGGAAAAAAAATTATACAATGTTTGGACACATTGCTAATCCTTATCTGACTAGCTAAGTACCAATCAAGTCAATTTGAAAATAGTAAAGCAATGCTAAGAATAGATGACAAGAATGGTGCATCTACTTCACTCAAGAATACATATTAACTCCCCCTCACCCCCACCCTCATATTATGAGGGTTATTATGAGGGCAAGGGTGGGGGTGGGGGGATTTTATATGTTTTGTAACTTACTTTGAAGACTATTATTTTTTTTGTAAATAAAAAAGTGTTATTTCCTCATAAAACAACTATGATTGTACATATCAAATCTTGTTCTAGGGCTTGCCACCTGTTCCGCCAAACTAGTGGAAACCGAAATAGATGGCACCCTTCTGTTCTGATTGGAAAAAAAGAAAAAGCTACCATCTGTTCCGCTAAACATTTGGAAACCAAAACAAGTGGCAGAAGAGTATTGAGACATAACTGTTTGAACATGGAACAAGAAGTTTGAATAGAACATGGCCATACAATTTGGATAGAGCACAAAACAAGAAAACTGAACAGGAGTATGAAAATTACCTGTGTTTTTGCAGAGGAGGTGCAGAGAGCCTAAGAGATTTAATCATTAAAAGAGCTATTAAAACTTGCTATCTTGAGTTCTGCCATAAGGATTGAAGACATAACGTTGCGCGTAGGTTGGGCAATGTTGTTGACTTTGTGTGCTCGAGAGCACATCAAAAAGGATGTCCAGTCTGTTGCTGAGAAGAGTGTGCCTATGGAGTTTCTCCATCATGTCCCTTTGCATCTCGAAGATGAGCTCCAGATGT